>JADRCC010573982.1:0-19106 GCA_019843855.1 Hylomyscus alleni | reverse complement strand
TGGTGGGTGTTTTAGACTAGACGGGTCTCCTGCTCAGAGCCAGGTGAGAGCACCCAGCTCCAGGTTCATCTAGAATCTTATGACTGAGCATGTCAGTTCTGCTAACAATCTAGGTCTTCTTGCACCATGCTTGAGAGTGTGCTGAGGCTCATGTGCCTGGAGTAAGCCCTGTATACTCGCTCTTGGAGGTCACTTCAGTGGCTCCTCCTCTGGGGTAACTCCATGACAGCTTGCTCATGCACAGACAGTGTGAAGCAGATCACTATACATGAGTGCAAAAGGCACCTTTTAGAAAGAAAATTAAGTATAAATCCGACATTTGAATATTGAAGATGTTGATCTGAAACATGGCTATGTAAGTCTCACTGCCCCTCAGCAGAGCTGCTTTGTGATAGATGGTGTATAGTCTTTAGTAGTCTACCTCTCCTGTCAAGGTGAGACCATGTGACACATGATATTTTGCAGATCTTAAGTTTTTGTACTTAACAAAATGTCTTCTGAGCTGGAGAGATGGCTCAGCGGGTAAGAGCACTGACTGCTCCTCCAAAGGTTCTGAGTTCAAATCACAGCAACCACATGGTGGCTCACAACCACCTGTAATGAGATCTGACACCCTCTTCTGGTGTGTCTGAAGTCAGCTACAGTGTACTTTTGTATAAATAAGTCTTTGGGCCGCAGTGAGCAGGGCCAACTGGAGTGAGCAGGGGTCCTAAAAAAAACAAAACAAAACAAAACAAAAAAAACCAAAAATGTCTTCCAGGTTAATGTACAGAATATATATATTGGTTTTGATTTTTTTTTTTCTGAGACTGGGTTTATCTGTAGCTCTGGCTGTCACAGAAGGATTTAAGAAACAACAGTCAATTTAAAGGAGTAATTTCTTTTAAAGGAATATACCCTAAAAATGTAAGTATGGAGGACTGTAATAAATAACTGAGGCTGAGATATAGGCCTGTCCTGCCACACTTGGCTTTAGAAAGTCATTTTAAAGCCAAGCGTGGTTGCCCACACTGTTAATTTCAGCATTAGGGAGGCAGAAACAGATGTTGAAGGATATTTGATCACATTGTGGACCCAGAGATTGAACTGGGATGGCTCAGCTTTTGATCCTAGAGCTTTCTGTTTATTGTAAACAAGTAGTTGTGGTGTGGCTTAGCTCATGCACACACATCCTCGGTCAAGAGGCAGAGCAAGCAACCAGCCAACAGAGAGTAAGCACAAGGAAAGCGAATGTTGAGTAGAAGGGCATTTCAGACAGTGTGGAGAAGGAAGGACGTTCTCCTCCTGAGGAAGTAGGAGGGCAGCTGGGCGCCTTCTCTGCCTCCGTGCTAGCAGACTTTCACCACAGTGGCTGGCTCCGTGCTAGCAGATTTTCACCACAGTGGCTGCCTCCGTGCTAGCAGACTTTCACCACAGTGGCTGCCTCCGTGCTAGCAGACTTTCACCACAGTGGCTGGCTCCTGGCTCTTCATTTGATAAAATTGAGTGGCTGGAATTTTGTTTTTTAAAGCAACAGATGGATTTCTGTGAGTTCAGGTCAAGCTAGAAAATAAAAAGTTTGTAAAGACTGCACTGTGTTGTACATCTGTCCTGTTACTGGTGGTAGTGAGCTTTTGGGAGCAGCAGGGTGCTTATCTTATCAGTAAGGGCTTGTGTAAGCAGCTTTATGCTAGCCAGCTATGGAGAATGAGATAGATCTTGGTATGTTTGCAGTGGGGAAAGATACAAGATAATCTGTGACACTGGTCAGGGTTTTATTGCTGTGAAGAAACACCATGGCCAAGGCAATTCTTTAGTTGTTGATGGCTTACAGTTTCAGAAGTTTAGTTCATTATTGTCATGGTGGGAAGCATGGCATCATGTGGCTGATAAGGTACCGGAGAAGCTGAGAGTTCTGCATCTTGAGCCAGACTGCCTGGAGAAGGCTGTCTTCACAGTGGGCAGAGCTTGAACATAGCCTCAAAGCCCCACTAACCACTACACTAACCAACTTGCAAAACAGTGCATAAAATAGGAATCCACCTTCCACACCTTATTTTAGCATAAAAGATAAACCATTAAGATTTCTTTGAATGTGGTGATTGTTTTTCTTTTCACGTCTTTCTCGGAAACTCCATGGTGTAATGAATCCATTTCTTTGAGCAGTGGAGTGGAAAATGAATGAGTGTACGAGAGAGGAACTTCATGCAGCCATAGGCCTTCCTAACTCATCATGTCTTTTTTTTTAATTACCTTTTGAAGAAAGCCCATGAGACTCAATCAGCACAATGTAGACTTTCTGATCTATATTGGAAATAGTTTATTTGTTATTTCACCTTGTTATTATTATTGTTTGTGGAGACAAGGTTTCTCTTTGTAGTCCTGACTGTCCTGGAACTCAGTCTGTATACCAGACTGGTTTTGAACACAGAGATCTGCCTGGCTCTGTCAGGGTGCTGGGATTGTTACCTCATTATAGCTTATGAAAACCTGATTTTATCCCCCACACCAGTTTTCTGCCTAGTTTAAGAACCTTGTGGGCTTGAACCTCCTGATGCTCTATTGAGGTCAAAGCCAATAATACCACTTTAGTCTCTGTCTTCCTGTCCCCAAATCTTGCCCTACAGTCTCTGCTGAATTTGAACTCAGCATCCTCATGCCTCAGTGACCTGAGTACAGGGTTACAGGTGTGCACTGCCGTGCCTACCTTACTGTCCCATGCAAGGCAGGGGACATGAAGACATAGGTCTGTAGAATGTACAGCAGTTCTTAGAACTCTAAAGGATGCTTGTTCTGTGTTGCAGGTACATGGTAAATGCCTGCTTTTTTGCTGAATCCATGGGCTTGGTTTCTGAGTTGTTACATGTAATTGGCATTGTTATTACTGGACACTCCACTGCTTCCAGTAGAAATGTCTGTATCAATTCTTCGGAGTTTATTTAACTTATTATGTATATATATGTAAAGTTGCCACCTTTGATTAGTTGTTTAGTATATGTTATATATTTTCAGTGCTACACCGTAAGGTCAGGATAAAATCATGTTATCTTGTCCATTTAGAACAGTAGAAAGCCCTTTAGGGAGTTGAACGACCCTTCACAGGGGTCACACAAGATCACCTGCATATCAGATATTTACATAACTATAACAATAGCAAATTACAGTAATGAAGTAGCAATGAAAATAATTTTATAGTTAGGGGTCATCACAACATGAGGAGCTGTATTAAAGGGTCACAGCATTAAGAAGGTTGGGAATCACTGATTTTGAGGGAAGTTTCTGTTAGGTTTTAAACATGAGATTGGAGAGAGCTTTTTGTCTGGATTGACATTTCCCCCTGAGGGTAAGTAGTAGCTCTGTTCCATGTGTTTTGCTTATGCTGGGATTTCAGGAGACTCACACCATGGTAGTGGCTGTTTGCTCATATCCTAGTTGTTTTATTCACAAATCCTAATTGCACAAGCCACAGGTGTCCAGATATTGTCAGCCACTGTGAACTCATTGACAGTTATGTACCTTGTACCAAATGGCTGTAGAAATACTCTTTCAAGTGTAGGTGGAACTTTCACAGACAGGATAAATACAGACCTTAAAGTCTCATAGAGTATAGACTATACTACTACTATAGATGATAATATTAAATGCTGTTTAATATTATTTAAATAAATGTAATGTATAGATTATAATATTAAATTAGAAAATAGTATTAAGACTTAATCCTAGCACTTGAGAGTCAGAGACAGGTTGGATCTCTCTTGTCAGTTCCAGGCCAGCCAGGGCTATGTAGTAAGATCCTGTCTCAAAACCAAGCAACAAAAAAAAGAGTAATAAGCAACTTAAAATGCCTGCAAATATGGAAACCATGATGACACTCCTAAATAATTATGGGGCAAAGAAGTTTCAAACTAAATTATGAAAAAAATATGTTTATCAGAAGTTATAGGCTTCAAATGAAGAGATACTGAGACGGGGCATTTACAGTTTCATATTCTATTAAAAAGTACTCTGAACAACATGGTCAGAACTAGAGACTGTAGTATTAAATGAGAGAAGCCGGCCCAGCATAGATAGAGGAGAATTGTACAGGCTTACGTGCATGTGTGAGCTAAAAGAGTTGGTCTCAGTCAAGAGTCTGTGATGGTTACAGGGCCACAGAGGAGGGAGAGTAGCAAAAGTTTAGTCAGTTATTGCTAGGTAAGAGCTGCAAGACCTGATGTGAAGTAGAATGACTATAGATAATTATGTAAGATACGTAAGATAGACTTTAAGAAGTCATGAAAGAGTTCGATTATCTGTACCATAAAGACACGATAAATGTTCGGGAGATTGATATGCCTAAGTAAATGTAAACATTACACAGTCCGTTTATGTGTGACAACATCAAATTTTTAAAATTAAAAAATGTTTTAGATTTATGTATTTTGTGAATATGAACATTTTACCTGCATGTATATATGTTTCTGATGTGTGTTCCTGGTGTGTGTGTCTGTGTGTGTGGGTAGGTTAGAAGAGGGCTTTGGATCACCTGGAACTTGAGTCACATATGGTTCTGAGCTGCCATGTGGATGGGTGCTTGGAATTAGGTCCTGCAAGAACAAGTTCTCAACCATTGAGCCAGTCCTGATTTTTAATTTTTAATATCTCAAATTTTAAATTAAAAGAGAGGTAAGTTATTCTAAATTGCCACTTTAACCTAAAAACTAAATCCAAATGTACAGCCAAAAGACAGTGGAAATGATAGCAGCCGAAGACCAGCACACCTAGAGAAACAGTTAGCAGTGGTGTGATACCCCTCCCTTCGCTAATTTGTAAGCTTCCAATGAAAATAAATCTACTTTACAAGTTGTAAAGATTCGGCCAGGCAGTGGTACACACGACTGTAATCCCAGTGCTCAGGAGGCAGAGGCAGGTGGATCTTAAGTTCGAGACCAGCCTGGTCAACAAAGCAAGATCCAGGACAGGGAGGACTATATAGATCCTTTTTCAAAAGACAAAACAGAAGTTGTAGGGACTCAGTTTGTAGAGGAAAGCAGGATTAAATTAAGTTTGGCAATTAAGATTCTTTTCATAATGAAAGCCTTGATTCAAGTTCACATTAATAGTGCCATGCATAGTCATGTGTTCCTTTGGGAGCATTATTTGAGAGGCAGAGAACTCTTAAGAGTTCAAGCCCAACTTGGTCGGCATAGGGAATTCTAGGTCAACCAGGGATATAGAATGTCTCAAAAACAACAAAAGTTCGTGTTAGTTTTTTGCTATGTGGGTTTGGGGAAACAGCATTTACAGTGTTCTACAAACACTGTAAAGTGAGGAAAGAGCTTTAAAGTTGACCATTCTAACTTGGCACCTATTTTCTAACGTGTGCACCTATTTTCTGGATCTAGGCATTTCCATAGGAATTTGCAGAAGTGGTCAGCCTAGGAATTAGTGGAATTTCATTAAACTGGGGGAGGGGGAGGACATGCAAATGAACCAAGATTTTTTTTTTTTAAACACAGGTTTATTGACAAGAAGGAAAGACTAAGCCAACTTAAGAACAAGCAAGAAGAATTTCAGAAAGAGTAAGTTTTTATTCTTTAATTTGTAGAGGTTGTCTCTTGCCATTTGTTTTAATCTGTTGTTTCTGTGTGCAGATTTGTGAATTGCCACCTCATTTAGCAGACTGTCTTTTAAAGTTCAGGTTAGTGTGTGGAGTATCAGACTTACAGTGAGGGAAAAGAAATCGTGTCTGAGAAAAGTAAAGCAGGAGAGAAGATCAAGTTTCTAGAAACTCTTGGCCTAAGACCTGGAGTCTTTTCCACAGTAATCCCAAGTGGTTTGGGCAGATGAGTCACTCACTTGGCCCTGCTCACTGGTGGCCAGTGGACCTACAACAGTAGGCTTTATGAGATCTAAGCTAGGGTTCACGCAGGTCATTCCCATAGGCCCTCAGCGCTCCTGTTCATCTTCTTTGGGGATTGGTAAAGGGCTGTGTATCTTTTGGTAGTCAGTTTAGAGCAGTAAAGTCCAGCTGTGATATCACAATTTAGTAGCTGAGATAGAATTTTTTTTTGCCGGCGGGGGGTGGGGGGGGGAAGAGGGAGGGTGGTTGGAGACAAGGTTTCTCTATACAGCCCTGGCTGTCCTGGAACTCACTCTGTAGACCAGGCTGGCCTCGAACTCAGAAATCCGCCTGCCTCTGCCACCCAAGTGCTGAGATTAAAGATATGCACCACCACCACCCGGCTCCCTTCTGACATTTTTACCTTAAATCTAAGTTTAAGAATTTCTGAGGAACCTTCTGCCCTAAACTGACCTGGTAGCTGTCCTGTGGTACCTGGTGGCCTTTGATTCTTAACTAAAGCTGATCTTGTGGGTGGCAGTATGCATCTATAATCAGAAAGCTGAGTTCAAGACTAACTTGGGCTCCTAGCAAGAGTCAGTATTGAAAACAAAAAGAAAAAACAAGGCCTGGAGAGATGGTTCCACCTTGAAGAGCACCAACTGCTCTTCCAGAGGCACTGGGTTTCATTCCTTGCTAGCACGCACGTGGAAGCTCGCAGTGAGCACAGCCTGCAAGGAGACTGACCCATGCCTCAGCTGCCATTTCCTCAGGTCCAGGTGCATCGATGGTGCGCAGACACACACATGTACACAGAAACCCATACACGTAATACAGCATTTTTAAGAAGTGAATTTATATCTTTTGAGCTTTATACGATTGTCAGTAAGGGTTTCCATCTGTCTCTTTCCCTTACAGAGTACTAAAAGCTATGGAAGGAAAGCGGCTAACAGATCAGTTGGTAAGTTCCAAGAAGTATTTAAGCTAATTTTCTTCATATATAAGGGTGCGTATTTTTAAATTGGTAGAGCTTAAAGAAATAATTCTTTTAGTTTTTCACCTGACAGCCTGGTGGCTAAATTTACTTGTAGTATGGCCTTCTAAACTTTACATGGAGATATGCCAAATGAAATAGCCAATTAAGTCATATAACCTTCATGAAGGATAATTATACAAATCTGCTCTATTAATCTTACTCTTACTGGTAAGAACCAATAGTAAATAAATCTTAAAAAAGAAAAGAAAAAGAAAAAAGAAATGAACATAGGACACAGGGACTTGGATAGCAAACCAAAGTTAGTAAAGGGATGCTCTAGGTCCAGGAGGTGAGCAGAGCACGGCCTGTCGAACCTGCCTTATCTGAGCGGATCTTAGAACTATGTCCAGTTAATGTGGCAAATCAGTTTTTATGGTGTAAAAATGTGGCTAGCATATACGGATCCAAAGGAACTGTGTCCGTGATATAATTTTTCAATGAAAAAGAGTAAGATGCTGTCATTCCCTTTGTATGTGCATTTTAAATATACTCTAAATGATATATGGTGGCCAGGCGTTAGCCCTGAAGTGTAGCCTGGTGGAGGACTGCATGTTGAGCAGTCACGAGATTCTGGGCCACTTGACAGAAAGAGCTTATTCCTGACAAGGTGGAGGGACTTAATACAATGGTCAACTTTTTTCAGTAGTGTCTAGTGGTAACATCGTATATAATTTTTTATGACAGTTAAAGAATATAAATGACCCATGCTGTGAATATTATATGTAAATAAGATGTTCAGTGAAAAATTTTCTAAAATCTTTATAACATTCTTAGTTTTCTGTAGAATCCTCAGCCTGACTTAGTGATGCACCGTGGACAGGATAAAGCAGGAGGTCATGAGTTTTTGTTTGTTTGTTTGTTTTTCGAGACAGGGTTTCTCCGTGTAGCCCTGACTGTCCTGGAACTTACTCTGTAGACCAGACTGGTCTCGAACTCAGAAATCCACCTGCTTCTGCCTCCCAAGTGCTGGCATTAAAGGCGTGTGCCACCACTGCCCGGCGGATCATGAGTTTTAAGGTCAAGCTGAACTATATAAAAGCATAGTCCTCACAAGATAAAATAGGAGCAGATGTATTAAAATTCTCTAAAGGAACAGAACTGATAGAACGAATCTGTATATATATCTAGAAAGGAGACTTAGTAGCATGGCTTCTCAGCTGTGGTCCAACCAGTCTAACAGTGGCTGTCTATCAAAGTCCAAGAATATAGTAGTTTTTCAGTGCACGAGGCAGAATGTCTCAGCTGGTCTGTGCTATGTGCAGAATCCCAAAGAAGTAGGCTCTTGTGCCACTGAAGGAATACCTCAGCAGCAGGGTAGACGACCTTGGCAGTGACAATGAGGACAGACAGGCATGTCTGATACAGAGTGCAGGGGGTGAGCCCAGACTTAGGATGGGTCTTCAAACTTCAGTAGACTGTGTTAAAGGTGGATCTTCCTACATCACTCAAATAATCCAGTTAACCAAATATCCCTCATGTGTATGCCCGGTTGTTTGGGTTTTTCATTAATTCTGAATGGAGTCAAGTTGACAACCAAGAATAGACATCACAAGTCCACCAATCCTTGTCAACTTGACATACAATCATATTTGCTTATGTCATACTTAATTTCTAAATGAAAACAAACACTAGGTCATAACATGATATAAATATCCCACATGCAATTGCAAACACATTGTATATTCCCTTGAGGACATTCTTTTAGTATCTCATAGCTTAGATATGATAACCATTGACATTATCTCAATTGATGTTACATTACATGATAAAGAAAGGATAAAATCTGTACAAGCACATTCTTAATAAAATATGACAGAAATACCCAAGTTAGTTATAATCCACATTGTTGAAGTTAGTTAAGTGGCCTTAACTGGTATTTATTATTACTGTCCTCTACTGCCCACTCTCTATTTCCGCCACCTTCAGCAGGCACCTCAGCAGGTCTTGGTTCTTTTCCTGGAGAGTGACCGTGTTTTCATACCTGAAGGGTCCAGTCCCCTTTGTTATCTTCCTGGTTTGGATTGTAGTTTCCCAGGGCATGGTAGCACCAAGATAAGACCAAAAGGATCTCCTACATTCCAGACAGATCTTTCTTTCTTCTGTTGAGGAGAAGCAAATCAGTTTCCTCTTGGGAATCTGAATCAGTCACCCTGATAACACTGTATTCCTTTCTCTTAAAGCCCCAAGTGGTTAGCAGGAGTCTGAGTTTCCAGATCAAGTGTTTGTGGTGTCTCCTGGCAGGAGTGCTCTTTACTCCGCAACCAAAACTTCTTAGCCTACAGAACTTAAGAAGGGAACAGGAAAGAGGGTTAAAAACTTTCCTAGTGGGTCACCAGGGCCGAGAGTGGAACCATTCCCTTCTCCACCCCGCTGATTCAGAGCGTATGCTGCCTTCTGCTGCCGCCGCCATGTAATTGTGTCTTCAAAAGGCTATTACAGTGTTCTATCAGGTCAGCTGATTCAGGGGGCTTGGAACAAGTTAAGACCAGTGGAGTGGGCCAGATGGCTCAGCAGGAAAAGGACCCCATAAGCCTGACTTGAGCTCCACTCCCCACTCCTCCTCCCACCCTCCACCCCTGAAATCCACAGAACAGTGGAAGGAGAGAATCAATGCCTCCATGAATACTCCATGCCCCACCTCCACACCAACATTTATTTATAGACAACTAATCCACAGAACAGTGGAAGGAGAGAATCAATGCCTCCATGAATACTCCATGCCCCACCTCCACACCAACATTTATTTATAGACAACTAATCCACAGAACAGTGGAAGGAGAGAATCAATGCCTCCATGAATACTCCATGCTCCACCTCCACACCAACATTTATTTATAGACAACTAATCCACAGAACAATGGAAGGAGAGAATCAATGCCTCCATGAATACTCCATGCCCCACCTCCACACCAACATTTATTTATAGACAACTAAAAATAAACAACAAATCCCTGCCACCTGTACTGTATCTTGTGTCATGGGACTGCTTATGTAAATGTTAACACTGTAAATACTTTGTTTTAGACTTTTAATTACCTATGACTGTTTTAGACTTTTAATTACCTACGATTAGAGAGAGAATACAAAATAATTGTGCACAGTCGGGCAGTCCTGGCGCATGCCTTTAATCCCAGCACTTGGGAGGCGGATTTCTGAGTTTGAGGTCAGCCTGGTCTACAGAGTGAGTTCCAGGACAACCAGGGCTATACAGAGAAAATCCTATCTTGAAAAAAAAAATTGTACATTAATTAACAAGTATTAGTTCTATTGTTGCAACAAAACACCAGAACCAAGGCAACTTAGAAAAGAGAGCACTTGATGTTTCAGAGTATTAAGAGTCCATTATGGGGGGTTAGAGAGATGGCTCAACGGTTAAGAGCACGGACTGCTCTTCCAGAGATCCTGAGTTCAGTTCTCAGCAACCACTTGGTGGCTCACAACCATCTGTAATGGGGATCTGATGTCCTCTTCTGGTGTGTCTGAGGACAGCGACAGTATACTCACATACATGAAATAAGTCAATAAATCTTTAAAAAAAAAGTCTGTTATGGGAAGTGAAGGAACAGCTGAGAGCTCATATCTTTATCCGTGACTACGAGGGGCCTGGGGGTCATTTGAGACCTCAGCCTGCCCTCAGTGATAACACCTCATCCAGCAAGGCCACACTGCCTCAGCTTTCCAAAACTGTCCACCAACTGGGGACCAAACATCCAAACAGTCTGAGCCTTCAAACCACCACACGTGTCCTTTAAGCTTTGAAGCTTCATTCCCTAGGGGAAGCTGTGCCTGGCTGTACCATTCCTAGTGATGTGAAGGGACACTTTCATGTTTTATGTAATTTCTGAGTCATCTGGATGTGGAGCTAGGTTGGTGCTTTTGTGATGATGCAAACACTCTGAATCTGCTATTAGGCATGTGTGTTGTTGACCTACGACATTTGGATAGCATATAGGAAAATTAATCTTTATGTATTATAATTACTTTATGATGGGTTTGAAGCAGGATTTTATGTGGCTCAGGGTGGCCTTGAAGTCCTGAACCTTCTGTCTCTACCTCCCAAATGCTAGGATTCTAGTTTTACATCCCACATGCAGCTTACCCAGGTTGGTAGGTAGCTATGTACCGGGTAAGGGAAGTTTAGAAGCATTTTTCTCTGTGCTCTAACCCATTAGAAAGAACTACATAAGTTTCTTATTGATTTCCTAGCAGCTGCTGTACGGAAGCAGAAAATACATTCCCCTTTGTAATCTACAAATGTGTAGGTCATGTGTAGGTCAACACAGTCACAACAAATGGAGTTTATGATAGCTTTTTCTTCACTACCTCCTAAGGTGGACCGGGAAATCAGCAATAATTAAGGTAGAAAAATCCCATGAGACTGACATTTGTGACATCTGTTGTGTATTTTTTAAGAGATGGAAAATAATGTCTTGCAAGATGAGGATTGAACAGCTGAAGCAAACGATATGTAAAGGAAATGAGGAAATGAAGAAAAGTAAGTAATCCCTTCCCTGGGAGAGGCTTGGGGTGGGTGGTGGGAGGTGTGGCTGGCCTGGGCGTTGGTTAGTTCTCTCAAGCTGTGAAGCAGAGAGTTCAATGGGAATAGCCAGAGTTTTTTAAGCCTTAAAGTCAATTCTTGAGCCACGCCTTCTAGTCCTTCCTAACTTCTACCAAAGGGAGACCATTCAAACATGAGTTGCTGGGGCCATTCTTATTCAAAGCATCTTCAGTCTTAAAGTTGAGAGTAACATCATTATCTCCCGAGTCCCATGGTTTAGAAGTAGTGACTTTATGGTGGCATGTGATGCTATCCGAGCTCCCTTCCACGGAAGGCACTTAGTCTCATGGCATGTGTACATGATGTTAGATGGGCTGGGCATCTGGGGCGTCAGGGCAGCATGGTGTATGCTTGTAGATCTGCAGGGAGGAGGGACCCCGATGTTTGCTTGCACTTTCCAGGATTTGGGTTCAGCTTGTTGTTTAACATCGGCTCTTTGTTTCTCCAACATCCTCCAGTGATGCTCAGGCAAGGGTCCCATCCCTTTGAAGCTGCACAATATGCTGAACAAGTTCATGCATAAAACTTTAATCAGCTCATTTTAACAGGTTTCTAAACTTTAAAACAAAAAGGTAGTCACAAAGCAGTGTACCCCGTAGCACATTGTGAGAATGACTTTGTGACCTTCTGGGAATTCAGGCAGAGAAATCCAGAGTCTAGCCTAGACTTACAGCAACACTATGTTGCTCTGCTGTGCATACTATTGCAGATTTCCAGCCTGCTGTCAGCTCATACCCAGGACCTCACTTTAGGCTGCCCTCGATAGCTTGGATGACTGCCAGAGTTGAAAACTCGTGCTTGATAGAAGGTGCCCTCTGGAGCCTCCTCACTTTCACAAAGTTTAGAAGTGATTCATAAATTCAGCTCACAGATGGAGCGGGTTGCTATGAGTTATCTTTTCTTTTTTTTTCTTTTTTAAAGATTTATTTATTATTATAATTAAGTACATTGTAGCTGTCTTACATCATAGCTGTCTTCAGACACACCAGAAGAAGGCGTCAGATCTCATTACGGATGGTTGTGAGCCACCATGTGGTTGCTTGGATTTGAATTTAGGACCTTCAGAAGAGCATTTGGTGCTCTTACCTGCTGAGCCATCTGATCAGCCCGAGTCATCTTTTCTTGAAGCTATGTTGTTGAGATATGCCTGTGTAGTCCAGTGAAGATGGGAGACTGACACTGTAAAGTCTGACTTATGTTTTCACAGTGCACTGTAATGCAGATGCATCAAGGGACATAGATAAGAAAGTTAGTTATATGCATTTGAAGGGTGGGGTTCATCTAGCTGCAGAGTAGAATAGAAATAGCATCAAGTACTTCGATGTTTTAGGGGTGACACCAGCAGGGGATGTGGGAACCTTGAGTTCCAAAATCAGCACAGGTTGCAGATGGGTGACTGAGTACCCTGTCACCAGTGCTGGGCAGATACTGAATTTTAAACTGTCCTGTTGGTTAAGGACCTCAGCTAGATAGATTCCTGAGTCTTGCCAAGGGTCAGTAAATATGATGGACATGATGGAGTTTTTAAACTAAGTAAAAGTAAACTTGTATGGAACCAATCCTGGGATGGTTTTACTCAGATCTGTATGGAGGTGGCTTGGGAAAGGAGTGTTTCTGAGAGGAGATGGGGAACTAAGAAAGCTCATGCCAGTGCTAACCCACACACAAGCATAGGTCCTCAGAGACCACTGTGTCCACAGGTGCTTGTGAGGTACCTGTTACAGCCTGCTTCTGGGGTAGCAAGGCTTCAGTGGGTCTGGAATGAAGAACTAAGAGTTGTGTGCTGCAGAAGCCAGAGTCCAGGTTGTGAGAGACAGGTTTGGGGAGCATTTATGGGCAGAGCCTTCCTTTTTTTCCTTTCCTTTCCTTTCCTTTCCTTTCCTTTCCTTTCCTTTCCTTTCCTTTCTTTTTTCTTCTTTTCTTTCTTCCCTCCCTCCCTCCCCCCCCCTTCAGATTGGGTTGGAGAGATGACTCAGCAGTTAAGAGCACTGGCTGCTCTTCCAGAGGTCCTGATGTTCAAATCCCAGCAACCACATGGTGGTTCACAACCATCTCTAATGAGATCTAACGCCCTCTTCTGGTGTGTCTAAAGACAGCTACAGTGTACTCATATACATAAAATAAATAAATAAATCTTTAAAGATTTATTTATTATATGTAAGTACACTGTTGTACTTACGTATGTACTTACATATGTTGTACTTATATGTCATGAGCCACCATGTGATTGCTGGGATTTGAACTCGACCTCTGGAAGAGCAGCCAGTGCTCTTAACTGCTGAGTCATCTTTCCAGCCCCAGGACAGAGCCTTTCTAATAAGAAAAATCTAGAAATTGGGAAAAATAGGAGCAAATATGGCACATTACCAGATGGATAGTATTTTGAACAACAGTGTGGGGATAGGTGTTTGCAGGATTTCCCTAACGTCTGTCTGAGAAGATCTCAAATGTGGAGACACTGAACATAGCCAGAGTAGAAGGGATCTGTGACTGTGCCTGTTTGGAGATTCAAAAGTTTGGTCTGTGTTTGAGAACTGCCAGGCATTATCTGTAGTTTATAGATTGTGCAGGAGTCATGCATGGTGACACACACATGTAATCCAAGCATTCAGCAGGTTAAGGCAAGAGGATCATGTACACACATGCACATGCATGCACACTCACCCATGGGGCATGCAGACAGTGGGGCGGTGGGTAGGTTGGAGTTGAGATTACGTGAGATGTAATCAGAAGCAACAGAGGGCATGGAGAGGAAGGCTTAAGTCAACTGTAGACCAGCCAATGTAAGGTGAGCGCTAGGGCCGCACACAGGTCCAGAGGAAGTGGTTCCTAGGTGTCATAGAGTGCAGTTTGTTTTTGTGACTCAAATGAAGCTTAACTTGAGTACAGCAACCCTAGCAGGCCTCAGACTCCATGACCCCAGGGATCTCTGTAGGAAGTCCCTAGTGAAGTTTCTCTGAGTGCACACTAGTGAGTGTGGAGGGGAAGTGGTGTGGCGAGCTGCCTGCAGTACAGAGCTGCTCACAGGGTCTTGTGACTTGCTCATAGATTCTGAAGGCCTCCTCAAGAACAAGGAAAAGAACCAGAAGCTTTACAGCCGAGCACAGCGGCATCAAGAGAAGAAGGAGAAGATTCAGCGGCACAACCGCAAGCTTGGGGATCTGGTGGAGAAGAAAACCGTTGACTTGAAGAGTCACTATGAGCGCTTGGCACGTCTGCGAAGGTCGCACATCCTAGAGCTCACCTCCATCATCTTCCCAATCGACGAAGTGAAGACTTCTGGGAGGTACAGTAAGAGGCTTTGGCATGGGGCAGGTGTTGGGCATTGTTTTCTCAGTGTGCCAGCACTTAGTTTACTGGGCCTCATTTGAGGGTCAGTTGGTATTACTGATAATGAAACGATTCTCTCCTTTTTTTAAAAGATTTATTTATTTATTATATGTAAGTACACTGTAGCTGTCTTCAGACACTCCAGAAGAGGGCATCAGATCTTGTTACAGATGATTGTGAGCCACCATGTGGTTGTTGGGATTTGAACTCAAGACCTTTGGTCAGTGCTCTTAGCCGCTAAGCCATCTCTCCAGCCCCCATGAAACTTGATTCTTGTCTTCCTCAACTAACAGTAAATAAAGGGGAGGCAGTTAAGGCAAGAGGTGGGGTGTCTTGTGTTCTGTCACAAGCTTTCAGGTTATATGCTGGCTCAAACTCCTGGCGAAAATCATCTGTTCAGTCATGCCAGCCAGGGCATTTATTTGTTATGTGCATGTGAGACACACTGTTAAACCCACAAACCTGGTTTCTCTAAGTGGAGGCTGAAATCACCGGCATTACTCAGTGTAAATTAGTACATAGTCGAGGCCTGGACTTAGCCTTCTCTGGATTGGCCATTTATTTTATTAGCTGCTGGGGAGACACACTGCTACTCTAGTGCATAGGGCTCTCAGGACACTGGGGTAGAGAGGACAGTGCTTCTCTTCCCCCTCCCGCCTCTCCCGCTCCCTGACAGCATTTTTCAGTCACCTGGATGCTTTTGAAAAAGTTCACTTGGGTCTAGTGGTTCGAACCTGTTTGTTTGTTTGTTTTGTTTTTTTCAAGACAGGGTTTCTCTGTGTTGCCTTGCTGTCCTGGAACTCACTCTGTAGACCAGGCTGGCCTCGAACTCAGAAATCCGCCTGCCTCTGCCTCCCAAGTGCTGGGATTAAAGGCGTGCACCACCACTGCCCGGCTAGTGGTTCGAACCTGTAATCCTAGTCTCTTGAAGGACGAGGCTGGAGGATTACAAGTTGAAGACCAGCCTGGGCAATTTATTCAGATTCTATTTCAACCTTAAAAAGGGCTAGCTGTAGCTCAGCTCTTGCCTAGCATGAGCCACTCATAGGTTCAGTCTCCAGTACTACCAAACAGACAGACAGACAAAAAAGGTGGAGCTGGGAACAGAGTGCATACTCGGCCCACTCCATCTCAGTGTGCTATAGACGTAGATGCTGATTGGCGGGTGTGAGATCCACCAGCAGAAACTACTCACATGCTCTCTCACCCCACGGCCACTCCACCTGAGGGCCATGTGTCTCCTGGTTCTCTTGCTCTGCCTGGACTGACAGTAGGTCACTAATAACCATTCTTTCTTGTCTCCCTCTCAGTCTCGGCTTTGGTGTGTTGCCAGATTTGGCTCCCTAAGAACTTAACAGGTCTGAGTTTTGCTTCAAACTTGAAAACCCATCCCCTCCCCGATCTTTCTAAGTACTTTGTGTCTGGTAAAGCTGCTCCTGGTGGCATAGACCTGTGCTCCCAGATACTTGAGAGATTTACACAGGCAGACTGCGAGTTAAGCCTTGCCTGGACAACTTAAGGAGACCTTATTTCAAAATAAAAAATAAAAAGGGGCTAGGGGTATAGCTCAGTGGTAGAGCCCTTAGGCAGCATGTGAGCAAAAGGCCTAATTTCAGTCCGTCAGTGCTAGCAGAAAGTCTAGATACAAAGTTGTTAAGTACTTTGGATTAGTGGAGAAAAGTTAAATTACTACCAATTGTCATAGAGACAACTGGTCAGAGAGAGAGGCTAGTAGTGCGGAAGCCTTGTGTCAACATTACATCCCTGTGGATCAGCAGGCACCTGAGCGAGAACATGCAAAAGAGGATCTAACAGTGCTCTTGTGGCTACAGGGTTGGGTCT
Organism: Hylomyscus alleni; assembly: GCA_019843855.1. Lineage (NCBI taxonomy): Eukaryota > Metazoa > Chordata > Mammalia > Rodentia > Muridae > Hylomyscus > Hylomyscus alleni. The sequence goes on along the minus strand of JADRCC010573982.1, from coordinate 2,540 downwards.
GCAGATGAGTTAGTAATGTAAATGACCTCATTTCTGTACCATGGTAGCTGGGTATGATGGCACATACCTATAACCATAGCTCTAAGGATGCTGAGTCAGGAGGACCAGGAATTCAAGACCAGCATCTGTGGCATAGCAAATTCAAGGCCAGCCTGGGATACATGGGATACAGACTGATTCTTTTTTTGGGTTTCAATATGAGGATTGGATCTAGGCCTCCCGATTTTTTTTAAAGATTTATTTATTATTATAAATGAGTACACTATAGCTGTCTTCAAACACACCAGAAGAGGGTGTTAGATTTCATTACGGGTGGTTATGAGCCACCATGTGGTTGCTGGGATTTGAACTCACAACCTTCCGAAGAGCAGTCGGTGCTCTTACTTACTGAGCCTCCCAATTTTTATCATTGCATTTTCCAAAGTTGGTAATTTGGGTGAAACTTTAAAACTCTTGCAACTTTTTCATAAGGTTGAAATTTTTTTACCAAGAAAACATGTGCCTATATAGTTGTGTAGCAAATAATGACTTGTGGTCATCAGTAGGCCACGCAGTCCCATGATGCTGCACCATGTAGTGATGTGGTCTGTATTTACATGAGTGTCCTACTGCTCCCACGGTGTCGCTCTTGCTGACTGTATTTCTCAGGACTGCGCACATGTGTATGGCTGGGCGAGACAGGAAGAAAACCTCGCCCTCTGTGCTTCTCCTAGCTTGTAATTTTTTTCTTAGCATGTATTAGATGTATACTGTGGTTGCGGTATAATCTTTGTTGTTGGTTTGCAGAGACCCTGCAGACGTGTCGTCAGAGACTGACAGTGCTATGACCTCCAGCATGGTGAGCAAGCTTGCTGAGGCCCGGAGGACAACTTATCTGTCTGGAAGATGGGTCTGTGATGACCACAATGGCGACACCAGCATTAGCATCACAGGCCCATGGATTAGCCTGCCAAACAACGGGGACTACTCTGCTTACTATAATTGGGTAGAAGAGAAGAAAACAACCCAAGGACCTGGTGAGAAGCAAAAGTATTCTTTGAAAATGTACTTGTGTACATATTTTGTGAGGTAAACTTTACATGCCAGAGTGAACAGTGCTGCAGTGAACAGTTGGATCTAGTGCATGCACAAGGTTTGGCAAGCATGAGCTCGGTTCATCTAACACCTTTCCTGATCCCAGAGGAAAGCCCCGTGCTCTGAAGGGGCCGCGCTGTCCTATCCTCTTCCCCAGCTCTAGGGAGGAAGAGTGCTTTCTAGCGATGGTGAGATCATGCAGTGTGTAGTTTTTGTGTCTGCTTTGTCTAGGTTACCCTTCTTTTACAAACTTCATATTATGGCATATGTTAGTACTCCATTGATTTTTATGGCTAAATATATTCCATTGTATGGATATACAACATTTTATATTCATCACTTGATGACTGATGGCTACTGACTTCTGGGTTAGCACTCACTTCTGGGTTAGTATTAATTCACAGAGAAAGGCAGACAAAAGAATTCTGGTTACACATGACTATTATCCCAGCATTCGGAAGGCTGAGTCATGAGGATTGTCTATAGTTCAAGGCCAGCCTGAGCTACACCGCCTGGCTGCTGTATTAAATTGTTTTTGAAATCTAACCATCCCAGGTTGTGAAGTGGCCAAGAGACTATACTCTTGAGTTGGTGCTAAGAGATGAGCTAGCAGATTTGGGGTAGGCAGAGGTACAGAGGAAGTGACAACCCTTCCATCTTGACCCTACCATCGCCGGACAGTGGTAGCGCATGCCTTTAATCCCAGCACTTGGGAGGCAGAGGCAGGTGGATTTCTGAGTTCAAGGCCAGCCTGGTCTACAGAGTGAGTTCCAGAACAGCCAGGGCTACACAGAGAAACCCTGTCTCAAAAAACAAAACAAACAAACAAACAAACAAACAAAACAAAAAAAAAGAAGAAGTGGTCTTATGTAGCTCAGGCTGGCCTCCGACCTCAGCCTCCCAGTGTTGTATTAACGGGTATGCGCCACCACATGGGCTAGGTTGGTCATCAATCATTTAGGTGATACATTGTCAGGTCCAGTCAGTCTAGACCATTATGCTCTGCCGATGTCGGAGTTTTATGTCTGACCATGGAATAACTATGAAGCCTAGTTTTCAGTAATGTAATTCTTAAAAAAAACAAACAAACTACAAGTGAAAAACCTACTTAACTTCTGTGTGCACTCTCAGACATGGAGCATAACAACCCCGCCTACACCATCAGCGCCGCGCTGGGCTACGCCACACAGCTGGTCAACATCGTGTCTCACATACTTGACATCAATCTTCCCAAAAAGCTGTGCAACAGGTAAGTCACTACAGTGGCAGTGCTGTCTGTTACTGCCATCCATGTCTGTCTTCCTCACGTGCCCTTTTACTAGCTGAGAGAAAAGCCTGTGTAAGCCTGAGAAGGTTTGACTAACAACATGAGGCTGGTTCTGAGGGTGACCCCACCACACAGTCACAGACTGGATGTGAAGAGCCAACCGAGATTCTGACTGATTCTTGGAAATAACTGAAGGAGG
>JADRCC010573980.1:0-17243 GCA_019843855.1 Hylomyscus alleni | reverse complement strand
TCAGGAGAGACTTCTAGTCTCTCTGAAACAGTGATGAGTAAAACACACCTTGATCAGGACTGCTTACATGTGCCTCTTATGTAAATCTAACCCTTGCCTTTTATGTAAACCTAACCCTGGTGTGAGAACCCAGTATATGACTGGGGTTAGAAGTAGATAACAGAACTGCTTTGTTTCTCTTCATAAGTGGTCACACTAGATAAATCTGCATTTCACTCTTACTTGTCCTATTGAGACCTAGTAGCTGAGACTAGCTTGTTGAGCTGCCAAGACCGAGTCTCTGATCCTGCCAATTCCTGTAAACACATCTTTGTTCTTGACTCCTTATACCTTGCACATCAAGTATTTCGAGCCATTGGGGGGTCCTTTCATGAGGTTTAGGCTTAAATAAATAAAACCAGGAATGCATAATTAAGCAGCTCTTGTCAAGGTGTGACTTGAATATCATTCTTGTCTCTGGCCCAGTCTCTTCTGGAAATGTCTGACAAGTTGTCTCAGTTCTGTGAACTCTTTCCTAAGACAAGTTTCTTCTCTGGTTTACACTAGTCTTCAGAATGTTCCTTCTTCCAGGAAGAGATCCTTAGGGGGAATTTTTTTTTCTTGAGGCACATTATTTTAACACCGAAGGACATGACTATTTAGAATAATTTTGGTCCTGCTAGAATGTCAAGGGAATTATGTTTTCCCACTCTCAATATTAAGGTAAAAATTTGTCTCTGACTGAAAAAAATAATTCATCAACAGAATACAAACAGAAGCCAAACTCACTCAGGTATCAGGTGAGCATGTAAACCAATCCTCTATAAAGACTTGGCTTTAGTTACTTTTAGAAGGGCTAATACACATGTATAAATATTTTAAAAATTAAATTGCTTATTTGTAGATGTACTCTTTAAGACATTATATTAATTAGGGTCACTTTTAATGCGATAAAACATGCCATGACCAAAGCAGATTAGGGAAGAAAGTGTTTGTTCAGCTTATGATTCCACATCACAGTTCATTATCAAAGGAAGTCAAGACAGGGACTTAACCAGGACAGGAACCTGAAGGCAGGAGCTGATACAGAAGTCATGAAGACTTCTTTTGGTTCTCCTGGCTTGCTCAGCCTGTTTTCTTATAGAACCCAGAACCAAAAATCCAGAAACAGGACCACCGGCAATAAGCTAGGCCATCCCCCATAAATCACTAAAGAAATGCTCTACAGGCTTGCCTACAGTTCCATCTTATGGGGGAATTTTTTTAATTGAATTCTTCTCCTCTCTGGTAACTGGCTTTCATCAGGTGGACATGAAACTCTCCAGTACAGATAGATACCAGTGTCTGACACCTTTTAGTTGTCACAACATGGAGTATACAGTATTAAGGCATTTTGAGTTATCTTTGCATCAAGAGAATAATCATGAAACAATTAGAAATACACAAATACAAACCTAGAAAAGAAACTGATGACATTTTGGTCTGGAAGATACCAGTTTGAATAGGTATTTTCCTAAATCCTTTTAAGATACTATACTGGCTGGTTTTGTGTGCCAACTTGACACAGGCTGGAGTTATCACAGAGAAGGGAGCTTCAGTTGGGGAAGTGCCTCCATGAGATCCAGCTGTGGGGCATTTTCTCAATTAGTAATCAAGGGGGTAGGGCCCCTTGTGGGTGGTGCTATCCCTGGGCTGGAAGTCTTGGGTTCTATAAGAGAGCAGGCTGAGCAAGCCAAGAGAAGCAAGCCAGTAAGGAACATCCCTCCATGGCCTCTGCATCAGCTCCTGCTTCCTGACCTGCTTGAGTTCCAGTCCTGACTTCCTCTGGTGATCAACAGCCATGTGGAAGTAAGCTAAATAAACCCTTTCCTCCCCAACTTGCTTCTTGGTCATAATGTTTGTGCAGGAATAGAAACCCTGACTAAGACAGATACATGATGCAATAGGGATATAAATACATTCAACATATAAAGGAACCAGCAACTCCTAGTATTACACAGAAAAGCTAAAGACCTCCTTTATTATTACTACCATCTTCCTCCTTCTCCTCCTCCTTATCCTCATCATCATTATCATCATCATCATATTAACTCAGCTTCTACTTTTAAAGTAGAACTTAGAATCTTTGGCTCATTTGAACAATATGTTTATAGTAGATTAAATTTAAATTTTTAGACATTTAAGGTGAATAAGGTGGTGCTGCCTTTAATTCTCAACACTTGGGAGGCAGAAGCAAGTGAATGTCTTGGAATTCAAGGCTAGCCTGGCATACCAATCAAACTGGAGTCTAGCTAAGGTTACTCAAGTGATGCCTTGTCTCCAAAAATTTACTTTAGGATATCTTGCAAATTTAAGGAACAATATTAGTAATCCTAAAATATTCATGTCTGATATACAAATGAATAGCATGCATATAATAACAAAATAATTATTTTCTTTAAATAAATATTTATAGTTCAGAGATTCAAATCGGATTTTCCAAATGATGTCTAAATAGTACTATCTAACAATAGCAGAAATGTCAAAAGAATTTCACTGTCCATCATACTTTTGTATAAAATATATTAAACTTACATATCTTTAGCTCAGCAAACCTTTGTATGATATTTAAAGTTTAGACACACAACTATGCATATGTATAGTCACAGAAACATTGGGAACTAAATGTACTAAAAATGACGTTAAAATAATTATGTAAAAAATGGTTAAGAGACTTGAATATAAACAGTCATAAATGAACCTTGGCTTTATGAATACATTTTCTTAAGGAGCCAATATTCTGATAAAATCAATATAAAACAAAAATTACTGTTTTAATTAACATTTTTATTAAAATGATAAACAATTCTCCTAGTAAAACATAAAATCCTGAGAGCTTTAATAATGTCTATGCACACTAAGTTAGATATTAAAATAAATAGATTAATATTATTTACAGCAGAAATATTATCTTTTAGCAATTATGACAATAGCAAAATAAGTAATTGTCAGCACTGACAAAATGAGTGCATATTTCATATAGATGAGCTTAGAAATTATGTAAAAACTTCTCTACATACATAGCAATACTAAAATTAACTTTCTATATACATCTTGAATTTACCCAGCAAAAAGAAGTTTAGAATTTTTCTCAGCATTAAACAAAGCACATTTTAATGGTTTAATCACCTTTTATCTGTTTTTTAAAATACTGGAACACTATTTTTTCCCTTGATTTCAATTTCCAGAATTAACATTTGAAAGTGCCACACTCAAACTCTACCACCAAGAAGAAAGAAGATCCAAAGTAACATGACTCATTTAAAATCCCGGACAAGTCATGTTTCTTCAGTCTCAAAATCTGTAATTATCTGATTTCATTGCTGCCTTTTAATCATTTTTAAAAGGAAATGAGAAATGGCTTTTATGTTTTAATACAGTCCAAAAATCATCCCCCAAGCACATGTTCATGCACACGTATACGTGTGCACATACAATATGCACGAATTCATACACACAGAGAGAGGAAGAGAGAAAGACAGAGACAAAACAGAGACAGAGAGACAGAGGAGGAGATAGAGACAGAGAGAGTTAAGAAAGACTGAAAAAATTTTGCTGCAAAATAATTTTAAAATGAAACTGACAGAGGTTTAGTTTGTTACTCAGTTTATTTCAGGAACTCTAAAAGCAGATTTTATTTTGTCACAGACTACTTCAGGCACATAGAAATGTATAAAACACAAGTTATCTAGAATTCTCCCTGGAAGCAACAAGATATTTTCCATGGTTTCACAAATCGTACTTAACATATTGTCAACACAGTTGTTTCTGTCTTAAATGATTCAACAGAACCCCTAATGGCTTAAGGAGCCACAAAGACCAGTAAGCTTCAGCTTTCCCATCTTATGGAAGACGCCCAAATAGCTCAGCAGAACTGTAAATTTGTCCAAAAATACTTCAGCATCAGCAAATGAGGCAATCATCCAATAGTTCAACAGAACCAAAGCAGTTTAGAACTTTGAAAGACAAAACCAGTAAGCAAATAGTAGTCATGAAACAATTAAGAAATGTACAATCAGTTCAAAGGTGTGTGTGAGGGAGGTGGAGAATGGTAAAGCTATAAGTCAAAGCCTGACATGTATTGGTATAAAGATAGCAGCTCTATTCTACATGAAGAGGCCAGAAGAGCTGGCTATGCTATAGTGTCAGACACAGAGGTAGTTTAGGCACAGTCCTTCCTGCTCATACTAACAATCAACAGGCGAAACTAATAGACCTTACCAGTGCCTTTCAACTGGCACAGAACCAATCCCCAACATCTACACACACTTTCCATATGCTGCTGCCCCACTCTGCTATCTTGAAGGAGCAGAAGTCCCTTTTACCTAGAGGTGACATCATCACTGGATTCGGAGGCTCTCTTCTGATGCCAACACGAGCCATATGAACTCTCCTTCCAGGAGCCAAGCTCCCCTTTCTAGCTTCTAACTTCTTGTTCTCTGAACCTGAGCTTTCTGGAGAAATCTGTTTCTTGGGACTGGCTGTTTCATTAGCAAAGGGAGGGGCACAAATGACATTGGAGAAATCAGGGTCCTCTCTTTGAGTTCTAAGTCTTTCTAAAAACACAGAATGGAGTCAAAGACAAGGTTGAGGACAAATTAAGAGTTTAAAAGAAAAAAAAAAAAACAGGGCAGGCCAGCTGTTAATCTCAGCAAGTATCTGGAAGGAAAACATAGAAAAGAAAGAGAGAAGGTCATGCTGTTTGAGTTAAGATAACACAGAACTCAACCACATGATGAACAAGCAGTCTCATGACAGGGAGGGAAACATTCTAGAAAGAGTGAAAACATCTAAGTGTACCCAAAAAGAGTGGCCAGCATCTTTTAAAAAAGAAAGAGCAAAAGATCTGTCTTTTGTTGAACAGACACAACAGAGCCTTGTGGTGGCTTATAGGAACTATAATAGAGAATTCTGGGATGGAAAAGTATGCCACTACATGTACAGGCTACTTATTCCTCCTATCTCTTTAGCACGACATAAAGTGAACCCACCTTCCCAAGGGGTGGTCCCTTAGGCAAGTGTTTGCTGCTATGACTGGACTGACTAGGGAGGGATGAGACAGTGACATCTCTCTATCCAGAAAGGTATATTCTGTTCTTTTGTCCAGGATAAGGCAGTTTGCCCTTAATGAGCCTTCAGTGATACTATAACAGTGTCTGTTTATAATATCTTCATTCCTGATGAAACCATTACGTGATGGCCTTCTTCTCGAGGGCTATTGGCCACTGGCCTGAGAGGACAGCGGGAACAGAAGTAGGCAGCTGGGTTCCGACAGTGTGAATACCTATGGATTAACTTCCAGAATCAACTTTAGTGAGACAATTCAACTTTATTCATGGTGGGAAAGCACTATGTAGGTCTTGGGGGAGTGGATAGGGATTTCTGAAGTGAGTGGACATTATTGACTAGGGCAGTGGCCTGGGAATGCTTCATTTACATGAAGAGGAATTCCAAGGACCTACCAAGCAGGTTCTTTATAGGGAGAGAGGAAGACGAACCTGTAATCTGACCATAGGCTACATTACTTTCCTGAGACGTAATTTTCGGTTACAGGAATGCAAGATTGATTGGTCATAACATAGTATCTAGTTATCATAGGACAGAAATGGCTGAGAGGGACTTATGTGCTGAATCATGCCGTTCTTGCAGGAAGCTCTAGGTCATCCTCTAGATAAGGTCAGGCACCTATGGTAAGAGACACTCTCTAGATAAAAGAGGAAGCCCCACTGAGAGAAGGAGTCCTCCATTTTGCACTGAGGTCAGAGAGTTTATCTGGACATGTTCGGCTGCAACCTTTATAGCAGAGTCTTCCAACACCATTACATCACATCCCTGTAAGTTTTTCTTGGCCTTATTTCATCCTTTAGATTAACAAAATATTTCTACCATGAGCATCCAGGCCATCATCATATTGTCCCTCAAATTAAATTGACACTTTATTTCTGGTTTAATGCCTATTTTCCTACTAAACTTCAAGCTTCACAGAGTCAATAGTTGTCATTTATTTTTGTTAGATGACAATGTTTGAACTAGTGTCAGTTTACATAAAGTTGATACTTTAATGAAAGACAGCTATGACATGAATAGAGTAAATGATCCTGCCACTAAGAAAATGTGCATCAAATAGAGTTCTTTGTGACACAGTGTCTTGGATATAATTAAGAAATGGGTGTGACATATGTCATTTAATTTTTCATCTTTCTGATACTTTGAGAAAACTTAAGCCTAGTATGGTGCCAAGTATCTTTAATCTGAAACATATATGCCTAGGTCAGTCAGTTGCAGGTTCCCTGGTTACTGGGTCAGTCTCTGAGCCCCTATAAACCCAGGTTAGTTGATTCTGTGGGTGGTATTCTTGACTTCTCTGGCTCCTACAATCTGTCTGCCTCCTCTTCTGCAGGATTCCCCAAGCCTTGTTTAATGTGTGACTGTGAGTCTCTGTGAATTTCCATCAGTTGTTAGATGAAGCCTTTCTGATGACAATTGTGCTAGGCCCCAATCTATGAGTATAGCAGAGTATCATTAAAAAACAATTCATTAACTTGTTTGCTTGGTCTGGTTTGGTTTGGTTTGGCTTCGTTTGGCTTGGCTTGGCTTGGTTTGGCCAATGATGTTTGGTTCTATTCTAGGTTTCTGAGCTATCTAGATTCTGATTCCAAGCCTTCCAGGCAGTGTCAGGAGTGGGCTCCCTCCCAAGGCATGATTCTCAAGATAGCTAGTCATCGATTGGCCACTTCTATAATTTCTACACCACCTTTACTACAGCACATCTTTAAGGCAAGACAAATTGTAGGTTAAAAGTTTTCTGACTGGGTTGGCGTCCTACTCCCTTTTTCAGAAGTCTTGCCCGCTTCCAGGGAGATGGCCAGTTCAGGCTCCATATCCCCAATAGCTAGGAGTCTTAGCATCACCCTCATATATTCCTGGAATTTTACATTGTACTATTTCTAGCTCATGCCTCCTGATTCCTGTTGTTGTTCCCAGTACTCTGTACCCCCCCATCCTCTCCCAACTTGACCCCTCCTGTTCCCAGCCCCTGCTCCACTATGATGTCTATTCTATTCAAGATCAGATAAACAAATTAATAACTCCTAAGGAAATAGAAGCAACCATTAGAAGTCTCCCAACCAGAAAAAGACCAGGGTTAGTCAGTTTTAGCACAGAATGCTACCAGAGTTTCAAATAACTTGATTTCTTATTTTTGTGTTTGTGTCCCTGTGTTGAGGATGCATAAGTGCACAGCAGGCAACCAGTAGCCAGAGAAGAACTTTGTAGAGTCAGTTTGTTCCTTCCTTCTCTACGAGGGTTTCAGGGAACTCAACAGCAAGTTTGTGTGGCAAGCTCCTTACTCACTGAGCCTTTAGGTTTTTTGTTTAAAGAAAATGAGGTGTCTCATTAGTGAAACAAGCAGTGTGCCAGTCTCAAAAAAATTGTTGACAAATTTCAAATCTTTTACCATATTTTTTTGTAGAAGTTCCTGAAACATATTTTTCCTGATATGTTATGTAAGGAAAATATCACACATACACACATACACACACACACACACACACACACACACACACACATATTGATAGAAGTATACAAGTAACAGGCAAAGCTTGTATGTTGAGGGAAATAATAAAAATAGAACCTGCCAACTCTCTATAGGGTCAGACCATGATGCCATGCTCCTGCTTCTGCCAACTCTCTGGAGCTAGCCCCCACAGCATCTGGCCTGTCCCATGAGCCACTAGTTCCTTCTCTGCTATAGTACCCTGTACCTGATGGTCCCACATTCCAGTAACCAAATAGATGTGCCACCTCTTTGGTTTGATAACATAATACCCAGTAACCCGGTAAAATCAACACTCTTAAGCTTATAGTTAACCAATTAGATTTATGTATCAATAAAATCACAATTTGCAAGATGCCAATAAATAATTTCAGAGACAATTGAAAATGATAAAGTTTTAACCCAATTATTCTAACCTTTTGATAACACACATCAGTCTCCATTCTCCTTCCCCTCTTCCCGAGACCTCTCTCTCTCTCTCTCTCTCTCTCTCTCTCTCTCTCTCTCTCTCTCTCTCTCTCTCTCTCTCTTTCTCTCTCTCTCTCTCTCTCTCACACACACACACACACACACACACAACCCTTAACTCTGCCTCCCTTTCCCTGTCCAATCACAGGCCTCCTCTGCACTAATGTAATTGAACAGGAAAAATCCTGCAACATTTGTAGACATTCAGTAAGTGTCAAGTAACCATGTGTAAGAACGATATTAGGTTTTAGTTGCTTTTAGAAGGGCTAACACAAATGACTCCATCCTCCATCATGATTATGAAAATTTCTCTCCTCTCTGAATGGTTTTGCCTGAAGACATCACTGATTGCTTACAGCTCATCTGAGACTTTATTATTTGTCCTTGGTTAGTTTCATTCCAGCAGATTCCCTATGATATTTCTAGATGATTTTTGGACTCCCCGGTGGCCCATCACATGGGTGGTGAAAGCGACAATTCATCGGGAAAGAGAAAGGAACACTATCATAGAGTGTAGAAACCTGTTACAGAGCTAGGTCAGGCCCTGCTAATTAAGGTCAAAGTCTACCATTGTCCAGATAGCCTTCTACAGCTCAGCGCAATATGGAGGACTCCCTTCATTGGCAGGGTTTCCTCCTTCTGTGACCTTGTCTGGGTAATTCAAAATCCCTACACATACCTCTACCTGGAGAATGTCACATAGACTTGGTTAAGATTACAGGTTCAACTTCCTTTCTCCTGATAAGAACTTGTTCATCTAGCACCTGAGATTCCTAAAATGCTTCACCGTGCTAGTCAGGCATTTTGATACTATAAGCCTTCAGCCAATGACCTTTACCCTTCTTGGATATTCTGACCCACATCCTCAAAATTGCATAAGCCTTGAATCACCACAAATAAAGTTGATCTGCCTCCCCAAAGCTGGTTCCAGTGTGTCTTTATTATGAACTACTCACAAGGCTTCCAAATTCCCTGGCTGTCCTCTCTGCTCCCTTCTCCTCAGAGACCAATATTGACCAGTGTTGCCCAGGTGGCAAGGAGGATCACAGGCCCTCAGGACTTTCTCTCACATGCTTTGTTTCGTTCTAGGGTTAGAAGGGGTTAGCAGTTTTTAATCTGCCAGTTGGCTTCCTTTCTATTTAAATCATGTTGCCCATGATGCCAGATCCCCATCCCAGTCCAGAAAAAGAAGAAATGCTTATTAAGTGTACTAATTAAGTGTATTAAGAAGAGAAGGCTTAGCATTAACTACAGAATTACCTGTTGCATAGGGTAATGGGCTTTAGAGTTCCCCAGTTGGGAGAATTGCTTTTTTTTAAATCAGTGTGAGTACAGTTTTCCAGTATGTAATTCACACCATATGAATGAGGACAGTCTGAATACCCATGATATAGTTCTTGGACATCAGCATGCGCTTCTCAGTTGTACAATCTTTAAGAGCCATACAAATATTCTTTTGGTAGCTCCATGTTTAGCCTTGGTCAAAGAACTCAATTATAGAGTGCCAGACTGCAGCACTATAAAGTAAGAGTGTAGCATGAATCTTTGGCAGTTTAGGATTCCTGAGCCATATTTGTAAAACTTATTCAATGATAATCATCTTTGTTTCCTGATTCCTTATTAATGGCCTTCCCACAATAGTTGCCTTATGGATTTTAGGGTTTGTTTGTTTGTTTTTTTCATTTCATTTATTTATAAGAGAGGGTGTCAATGCCATGGTGCTCATGGAGGCAAGAAGATATTTGGGGGTACTTGGTTTTCTCCTCCCTAGTAAGTTCTATGGATCAAACTCAGGTCAGCAGAACTTACAGAAATAACCTTAAGCAACTGAGCCATCTCATTATAGATGCTGATTATAGATGCTGTTGGACATTTAAAGTCCTACTCAAGCTAGCTACTAGGAGACAAAGATTTTTAAAAAAGCCAAGATTTGGTGAAGTTTGGGTAGAAAATATTCCAGAGATGTACTCATAGTTTTTGAAAGAAGACTGCTCTCATTGGGGGCTGGGGAAAGAGTTGGTGGAAGGGACCCAGACTTTCACAGAATTCTTTGTCTTCAGATACAGTCATTGACTGGCAGATGGGTAGGGTTGGAACTTATTCCATCATTTTCTTGAACAGTAGATTCGGGCCCCACCAGCTATGTCCGCATTGATGGGTGAAGGAAGGTGGAAGGGTGCTGCAAACACTCTTCATACAACCATATAGAATACTATATGAAAAAGACAATACAAGATTAGACATGACACAGGCAGGCTGGAAGGACAGAGACAGTACCAGGAAACTATTGTATTTTGCATGCAGAGGTCCATCAGGGTAAAGTTATTCCTTTCGCCTGGCAAAGTGTGGCTATTTCAGAAGTCTGTTTTTACTTCACTTTTCCTTAATTTTTTTAATCTGCTCTGCTAAGGACCTCCTACAATTATTTTTTAACGTCATCAGTCACTATAAATACAATGGTTGATTTGTATACAAATAACACCTCATATGTGAGACTGCCTTACTTAAGTATATATACACAGTGAGTTAATATAAGGATTTCAGTCCAAACCAAAATTTAAGTGAGTTTGGATTCATTTAAAAATCTTGACAAAACTATGGAGATACATAAAACATTAAATTCTTGTCCTTTAAAGTTAGCCTTTTTCAAATATTAAATTTTGTAAATTAATATAGATTAACAGTCTAAGGAAGTTAAGAGTAGTTATAAAAGCATTAGAAGGCCTTACCCTGGAAGTATCCAAGTTAATTACATATAAATCTCATACACTTATAAGATTCATTCTTCGTAAGCCTCCTTTAAGTGGAAAGTGTATGTGACTCATCAATGGTTCTTATATAATCCTTATAGTAATGTAGCTTGGTGTTATTCAAGAATCAGGAATCATACATATGCTACTTTTAATGTTCCTTAAGTTATTTTGTTTATTTTGAACTTTTTAATGGTTCTCAGATATATAAGTCTGTATGACAAATATCACCATGTTGTTAAATATCATTAGGTAAAAAGAATGAGAATTCTTTTACTTACTGGATAAGTAACCCATTACTTATTAACACTCTTATTAAGGATTTTTAAATACATTTAGATTTTTAAATAAGTTTTAGTTTAGTTCTGTAGTTATGTACTATGGTATTTATATATCGAACAAAACTCAAATTTACAAACCATTATATATCAGGTAAATGTCACAAAACAATTATATCTGATTCTTCATATGCTAGTTTTCCAAATGTATTTAAAATAATTTGTTTTGGTCAAACAAAAGTTCATATTTTTTATTACCCTTAAGTTCCCAGAAAGAACAATATAAGACTTAATTCCTTTTCAGAAGCTATTTTAAAAGAAAATATTTATCCAAATTTATATATCAAACATAAAATTTGGTAATTTAAAAGTCGTTGTGGATTAATGAATGCTATTTTGTATAAATATGAAATCAACTTTTAATAAAGTCATTACTTCAGATGTTTATTTTTATCAGAAATACTTCCTTCTAGGAGCTTAGATACCCTTAATAATGTCCTTAAGCAATTTTAGTGGCCTATAAAACAAAGTTAGTATACTCAAGTATGATAGTTTTAATAGATATTAAGAAGTTTATTCAGGGTGGGGAACAGGAGGAACCACTAGAAAGTCCCAGACGCCAGGGAAGGGAGAAGTTCCCAGGATCCAAGGGAGATCACATTAGCTGAAATACCCAATAGAGGGAGATAGAACCTGAAGAGACCACCTCCAGTAGATAGGCATGGCCCCCAGGTAAAGGATGGGGCCACCCACCCATCTCAAATTTTTTTAACCCAGAATTGTTCCTGTCCAAAGGAAACACAGGAACAAAAACTGGAGCAGAGATGGAGGAAAGGCCATCCAGAGACTACCCCACCTTGGGATTGGTCCTATCTGCAGACCCCAAACCCAGACACGATAGCTGATGCCAAGAAGCGCTTGCAGACAGGAGCCTGATATGGCTGTTCCCTGAGAGGTTTCTACATGCGCTTCACCAATACAGATGCAGCTACTCACAACCAACCATCAGACTGAGTCTGGGGACCCCAATGGAAGAGTTAGGGAAAGGATTGAGGAACTAAGGGGTTTGCAACCCCATAGGAAGAACAATATCAACTAACTGGACTCTCCAGAGCCCCCAGGGACTAAACAACCAACCAAAGAGTATACATGGATGGGTGCATGGCTCCAGCTACGTATGTATCAGAGGGATTACCTTATCTGGCATCAATGGAAGGGGAGGCCCTTGGTCCTGTGCAGGTGTGATGCTCCTGTATAGAGGGATGCTAGATCACGGAGGCAGGAGTGGGGGCTGGGGGATGAGAGAGTACCACCTTAGAGGCAAAAGAGAAGGGGGTGGGATGGAGGTTTGCATAGAGGAGACCAGCAAGGGGGACAGGACGACATATGAAATGTAAATTAAAAAAATAACCGATTAATAAAAATAAGAAAAAGGAAGAAAGAAAAAAACATATTTAATTTTGTGAAATAATGGAGTATGGGCTTCTCAGAAGTAGGAAGAGATACTTAAGCCCAAACTATATTTTATTATACAATAAAACGAATAAGACCATCGGTTTCTATGTTGCAAATGGTACTTCTATCTGTTTTTAAACCTTTATTATAATAGCAGGGGTTTAATGTTTAGAGTGGTCATTTTTTTTTCAGTCGAGAATCAGAGTTCACATTTTTTGATTATCAATTTAATACTTGTATTTTGTTTGTTTGTTTTCATTTTGGATGTTTTTTTTTTCTTTCTAGGTTTTGGGTCTTGGGTTATTATATTAAGCTTAGGAGTTTTGGGTTGTTTTTTGAGAGCAAATTTAAGGTTGGGTGAGTAGAGATAGGGAGGAACTTGGGATAGACAATTATCAAAATACATTTAAATTTAAAATTGTTTTAAATAAGAAAAATGCACGCACATTTACTATCGGCTAAATAAAGGTCTGCAACTTGTTTTTGTTTTTGTTTGTTTTGCTTTGTTTTTAAGAGTTAACTGTTGGGTTCTGGGTGGAAGTCAAGAAAACTATTTCAAATACAGAAGCTTAAAAATGAAAACTTTATCTTCTGATACTCGGGAGGTAGCCAGTTTAGGATTTGAACCATGTCCCAGAAGACAGATCGTACAGTATTTTTAAAAGATGAGAACAAAAATCAAGAGGGGAGCTAGAGGGATCTGCAGTGTTAGCCAATTGTATTTCGATATAATGGGTTAAGCAAGGGAGTACCTGTTGGAGACTGGGCTGTATCCAGGGCACCTGACTTCTAGGTCCCTAATTCATTCTCCTAGACATTAGGTTTAGAGCTCCGAGTAGTAAAGGGATTAAAGGAGCAGGTCAGCTGTGTGTAGTTAATTAAGGCATAACAGGAAAATTTGTAATATATTTTTACAACTTTTGCACCTTGATTTAGATAACATCAATTTCTATAATCTTTACTGGTTGGCAGACAATTAAGAAAACAGAAGTGAGTTAGGAGTTAGTTTCCAGACCTGGGAGCTTGAACTTGTTTGGCCCTGCCAACAAGATGGAGAAAAAAGTTGTCCCTGAGATGTCTGGACTCAGACAGCTGTTTACAACAGAAACTGTTAAGCCACAGGGAGTCCCCAGCTCCCCTGGGACCTGGGACCTTAGATTTAGTTTCTTCCTATGATTATATGGAGTCTGAAAATGAAATTCTTGGAATAAGTTTCTTTTGCTTGTTCTCGACATTAATGTCTCAATATCTACTTTTCTGTTAGTCTAAAAGCCTTTGAAAAGTCAGTTTTTCAGTCAGTTTTTGCCTCAGCAAAAGGCAAAAAAAAAGGAGATAGCGGCTTCTGAAAGTTCAAAAATTGTCCTTTAAAAAAATGCTCCCATCAAAAGACACCTACACAGATTTAAGTTTTGACAATTTCACACCTAAGTACCATATTGCCATCATTTCTATCTCTCCCTCTCTTCTCTCCAATTCCTCCCATCCTATCCTCACTCCCTCTTAAATTCTTGACTTCTTTAATTACGATTCTAGTTTTCTTCTGTTGCTGTGATAAAATATTCATCAAAACCAACTTACAAGTTACAGTCTACCATAAGGAAAACTGGGGAAAGAGTTTGAAGCAGAAAACAGTTATAGGTGCTGCCCTGTGGCTTGCTTCCCCTAGGTTGCTCTGCTAGCTTTCTTATACAGCCCAGGAACACCTGCCCAGGGTTGTATGATCCACAATGGTTGGACCTTCTCAAATTAATCAGCAATCAAGAAAATATCCGCAGACATTTTCACAGTCCAATCTAACATGAGTAATTTCTCTGTTGAGATTCTTTCTTCCTAGGTGTATCTAGGTTTATGTAAGATGACAAAGTGGTGACAAGCTATTTAGTCCATTTAACTATTACTTGTGTATCTTTAAGACTGGCCACTTGGGACCAGATCAACTATTAGGGGCTGGTCCTTGGAGAACATTTAATTTTCTTTTCTCAGCAGCATTAAAACCTATAGCTCCTCATATGCACAGAGTGGCCCCTGTGAAATTCCCTCTTTCATGTTTGCATGTCAACTGGTGTGGTTAGGGTCCAGGTCAAGTTTAGGCCACTATATTGTTGACAGTTCGTGGATACAGCTTTCCTGTTGTGTCTCCAAGATGCCATCTCATAGTAGACATTAAACAGGAAACTTTAACAATTGGGGTTGGCCACCCCATACTCAGTTGTTTTCTCCATTTTGATGAGTTGTGGCTCTCTGTAATAGTCTTCATCTACTGCAAAAGGTAACTTCTTTAATGAGGGGTGAGAGCTACACTTGTCTGTGGGTATCAAGACAAGTATTTGGAATGTTGTAAGAAGCTACACTGGTTAATAATGTGGCAGTGGTAGGTTCTCAGGGCTCTCTGACTTCTCTAGCCATACATATTTGGCTAAGTTTACAATATGAGGCATGAATTTCCTTCCACTGAGTGGGCTTCAAGTCTAATTAGACAGCTTTTGGTTAACCCCAAGACAGGAGTGCTAAATTTTAAATTAAGTATGCTAAACTTAATAATAACTTTAGCATCTGATATACATTTTTAGAAGTCAAAATAAAGCTGGTTATTTTCAGTGATTCTGAGAGCATATTAAGTCTTGCCCTGTAATATCTCAGTATGCATTGGGTTATAGGTACATCTCAAGGAACAAAGCACAAGCTAATGATAGGGAAATATTTCAGGTAAGTTCTGTTTGGCAGATATTCCTTCCCATGTTCACCAATGAGTTGAGGAACAATTCAACCAAAGCTTTCCTTGAGGCCCGGATATATGGAGAAGGAACATGGCTCCTTCTCAGAACGAGGAATATGATCATCTGAGCTAGTAATGGCCTGGAGCCAAGGCCTTTAGGGAGCCATCGATTCAGACCTTAAGATTCCACCCTAAGCAGCTGTGGTCATCAGTCCCAAGGTATGCTGTCTCTTTTGCTTTTGAGATGCCTGTGTCCAGTTTGTGCCACATTGTTTGATTAACTCCTTTCTGGTTTCATCCATTGTATAATATTCCTTTTCTGGCATTGCCTCATTTTTCACTTCAAAAAAAAAAAAACCCAACATTTGAGATGTTGTATTTCCTAATAAACTTGTTTGCATGATTCATCAGCATGTGAAAGACCTCCTGATACCAAACATTCTTATCTTTTTAACTTGTATTTTCTTTATCTTCCCATTTCCTGTCCCCCTCCCACTGAGAACCCTGTCACTGAAGAATGAAGACCTGCTGGTCCAGATCAGATAGCCCTTTTTATGTATCTTAGCCCCAACACCAAATGATGAATAGTTCTAATTAGTGGAGAGTGATCAGTACTTACAAATGGGATAAGCTCTTCAGACTGCATGACAAGACCTCTACACATACTTCCTGGGGGGAGGGGGAAACTAACGTTTACTACCTTAGTCATCTACAGCCACAAGAATAACATTCAACTCTTTAGTTAAATGTTATTTAACTAAAGCATTTAACTCTTTAGCTCAGAGTCCAGTGAAGTTTTATTTTGATGAATCTCTAATGGGACTGTTGTTGCCTGCATCAAAACTATTATCATAGACACAAACTAATACACAAAAGGACTCACATACCAAAAGACATATTTAGAGGGCACTCTCATATCATCAAACAACTAATCAACTAAAATTCTCCCTAGGGCCACCATCCTAGCACAAACTATTCTCCATGCCTATAAAAACTTAACAACGACCAATGAGAATTCTGGGAAAGAATCCATGTCAGCAGAGAATGATTGAGATTAGAGCTGCAGTCATGTGGAGAGGTTGAATGTTGCAGATCCAGAAGCTAATAGCCTTATCTTTGGCTAGTTTTCACTTCCTTGCCTACCTCTGCATAAAAACTAGTATCTCCTAAATAGATTTAAAAATAAATAAATCGATAGATAAATAAGTAAATAAATAAACGTTTACAATCTATTAACTTAGCCTACTTTCTCTCAAGAGAAAAACTTAGAATATCACCAGATAGCAACTGAAGCTTACAGAAAATCTCCTAACTCACTATACCTACCTTGTGTGATGATATTACATTGAAACTGGCCTTGGTTTATGACTGTTCTTGCTATGTAAAATTATGAAACTTCATTAAACTATTTCCATGTTGGAACAGGAATCTGGGGTAACCTAACTCAATCTTGCTAGGCCATGCAAACTCAAATATTTCTAGAATAAGGTATCTCTTATTCCCCATAAAGTGAGAACTCTGGATTTTGCTCTTGTTGTTCTTTTCTTTTGTTTCATTGTTTTGTTTTTGTTTTTACTCAACTCAATAAAAAAAATGCTCCAAAATTTAACTTGATTCAAATGTGAACAGATAAAGTCCTAAGAACTTCAGCCTGAGTCTTCAGTACACAAGAGCAGTAGCCCAACAGTTAATCATTCTTCAGACAGTAGAAATAGTTCATGTCATATCAACTGGTAAGATAATGTAGCCCAAGGAAATCCAAATGGCTGCCACACTTCAGTTATAAAGATATAGATGAAAAGTCTAAACCTTGGAATTTCAAGTCAGGCTGTATAAAGAAACTATCAAAGTGAATTATTCTGCCAAAGAAACTGTGAACTTTCCTGAAATATAGCCAAAACCATTCAGCAAATGTCTCAACCAAGCCTTAGAAAATAACAAGTATTTCAAAGTACTTGGTTTCTATCAAGACTTCTTTATAAACCAGCACAAACACAATACAG
>JADRCC010573979.1:0-12935 GCA_019843855.1 Hylomyscus alleni | reverse complement strand
TTGATTTGGGGGATTGGGAGTGATGGAGGAAATGGAGAGAGGAAAGGGAGGGATGAATGTTGTAAATACTTATATATGACATTCTAAATAAATAATCTTAAAAAGGAAAAATAAATGTTCAAAAAAGGTGAAATTACTAAGACTCTGATTTCTTTGTATTTTAGTAGGCCAGGAACAGGCTTTTGCCTCTGTGTCCTTCCTCTCACCCAGAATGTAGACTTCAGTTAACATTGGCAGGCTCAAAACTCCTGTAAGCATCTCTAGATTCTGGCCAATGCATTTCCAGTCTCAGCTCCCAAACTGTTCAGTGTTTCTCTAGCATAATGAAGCCTTTGGCCATCACTGCTACTTTGAAAATCAAAGCTTTTTGGTCTCTAATGGAATGTTTATAAAAATGCACCATTTTGAAATTTGCTCAGGAAAAGGAAGTAATGTTAAATGACACTTAGAAATCCCTCTGGCTTATCTTGGCATTGCTTCCTTTAATGTTATGTATTCTGGAAATATCTGGAATTAGTAGGAATAAGAGAGTATTAAAATCAAAAGATAAGTAATCTCTTATGTTTATTGTTTTATTTCTTGAAAGTATGGCATTATATGTGTATGCTTGGTTGTTTTTTCTGTATGATAACTTATTTAGCTTTTGCCAAATTTAATAGAAGTGTCTTGGAATCACTAAAACTTACCTGACCTGTGTCAAAAATTTAGAGTCTTTTACTCCGGTGAAAAGAAAAGCTTTCTGGATGGAACTGTGAGAACGTTGAACCTGTAGTTAAAAGGCTGTGCTGTATAAAGTCTGCAATAAAAAGCTGTATGCTACTCCATCACTTTCCTTGTTGTAAATCAAAATAGAAATCCCATGTATGAAATGTATTTGGCTTAATAATGTAGTGACTATCATACTTACACATAAAAGGACAGAGGACTTAACTTGTTCGTCCTGTAGTGTTGGCTCTACCTTAATGAGTGGACCAATGAAACTTAAAGTAGGAGGCTTGGGTTTATATGAGATATTTAACAAGGGACTGCTGTATATCAGGAATGATTCTAACAGGCTAAGAGTGAATGCAGACCCAGAGGCCCTTTACCTTCCTGGCATGCCAACTACAATAGAGGAGCCAGAAAACAAATCGGTTCCCATGGATTTGACTATTTCTATCAGTATGCTCATTAACATAGTTTTTAAAAAGTTCCATCACTTGGTATTATAACTTTGTGTGACATGTTAAAATGGAGTGTTGAGGTTCTCAAGTCACTGACAAACAAATCAGGAAACAGCCTAACTTTTAAAATGAGTTGTGCTTTGCTTGTCCTACTTAATATATTGTCTTAAGCTGACGTCTGTTAGTTCCCATGGCACTTCAGCTTTTCTCTCTGACATGATAGAAAAATATGAGTAGGAATATCAGTAGAACCTTTGCTACATTTAAAAAATACCATAAAGTGGGACCTGGGGAGATGGCTCAGTGAGCAAGAGCTCTATGCACAAGCTTGAGGGTCTGAGCAAGGATTCCGGCACACATTAAAAAGCTCTGCCTGGCCACAGGAACTGCTGTTGGAAGATAGGAGGACCTTGGGAGCCTCAGTCTATCCAGAATACACCATGCTCTAGGTTCAGTTGAGAGATATGGCAGAAAGTGAGAGGACGCCCAACTGTCATTCTTTGGCTTCTGCATAGCACACATATATGTCTATACCACACAACACACACACACACACACACACACACACAAACTCTCGAGTATGTGCACATGCACACACACACAATTTGGTAGCTTCTGATGTGTTGTCTGGTAGCATTATTTGATTTTAAACCATTTGGTCTCTTTTATCTAAATATGTCTGTGTTATATAATCTGTACTTAAAGAAATGAATCTCTGAATAAATGTAAAGCTGTCACATTTGCTCCTTGCATTAAATAAACATGCTACACAGTTTTCCCATTTAAAAACATGCAGGTTACTTGATTATGCCAGAGTGGTTTCAATCAGGAACTCACAAACATATTTGCAGAATGCACTCTGATCTTTGTCTACTTTTCTAAAGTTATTTTGCAGAACTATAGCTTTGCTATCAACTATATTTAGAAGCCAAATATTTTTTTTAACAAAGAAAAACTCTTGACATTGCTTAACCAAATTCTCATAGTCTTAAGATTAAGTGGTTTGTCCCTATAGTTTTTGGTTTTATGTCTCTTGCTTTTGTCTTATAATTCAGAAGCTGAAGGCAGTGTGCTTTGGGACTTCAGTTAATTGCAGTGAGGAGATCGATATTCAGCAGTTGTATCTTTTAGAGCCCTTTCTACCCTGAGATGTGATGATTCTATATTTACCTTTGCTCTTGCCTTTTTCTGTTGGTAGCAAGAGAGTACAGATCATCTGAGTGCTGTGCTGGAGAGAAACTGGGCCAGGGCTTGAAGAGGTGACAGCATGGCTGTCTAGAGTGGCTGTCTAGAACATATGGTTGACTGTACAAGGTGCAGTTGCTGATGGCTTCTTGTACTCTTTCATATGGTTTACTGCTGCTACATATTCTTAGTTTTAATTATGTTTTTAATTAAGAAAGGGAAGAAAAAGAATAGTTTTTAGAACATACCTTCTCAAATACCTTTCTGAGCACAGACAGCTCTCAGATTCTTAGTGATCAGTTAGTATGGCTGTTATCAAGAAAACAACTAGGGCTCTAAAGGAGCTTGACAAAGTCAAGGGATATTTCATAGTATCCTATGAAAACAGTTTCCTATAAGAATTCTCACTCATTAGCAGATAGAATTAATGAGCTGGAATAGTGTTAATAAGTTTGTGCCTCCAGCCCCAGATGCACTCCCAACCTGTACTGGCTGCTCACAAACTGTTTTCTCCACTGAACCCAGTACCCATTTTTGACAGAATAATGGAAAATAGATAGTATCAGGTAACGAGTGCATTTTTGATGTTCTTTCTAGTCACTCTCAAATATACCCCCTTCAGAAAGTATAAAAATGTTTTTATGCGTAGTATGTTGGAACCACAAGCACTGACTTCGTATTTCAAAGTTGGAAGAAATGAGATTGATGTCCCACACAGTTGTAAAATGCAGAAAATAGGAGAGGTGGAATGAATTAAAGCCCAGTGTTGAGAAAGGCCGAGAGAAAGCTTCGTCTCAGCAGCGCCTGTAATTGAAAGGCCCAAGTAAGTATTTAAAACCTCCCCTCCTGAGACGGCTGCATTTCTGAATTTCAAATTGACATTTTATGTTTGACAAGGTGACATTGTATAAGAAATGTATTGTAAAACACTGCTGTGCGATAGGAAAATGATTGAATGTAAATATTTCAAGATGTGGACCACTGTTCAAATGTTATCATAAATCTTTGCCATTGTTTTAGGGGATAACTCTTCATGCATATGTGAGCTGGATTGATAGCCAGCTCTTGGAAAGGAACTCATCAGTGGGTTTCTGCCTTTGTCTCAAACATTAGTCTGACTTTACTACTAAAATGTCTTACTAGATTTTGTGCTATTATGTGCTTACTATTACGCATTATTAAATATAATCATTTTTTTTGAAGGTACTACTCTAGGATTGCTTTTGTCCTACTCAGGAAATGTTTCAAAATCTCAAACTCACATGATTGAAACTGTCTCTGTTATGTGGTTGGTGACAGTTTCCACTTAAATTTTACAAAGAAAACAGCCTGAACCGTATCATTAACTATCCTTCCATTCTTTCCAGGTTTGGAAGGTTTACAGTTGCTGCTCTTCAGTCCAAAGTAGAACAGTACGAACGTGAAACCAATCGCCTCAAGAAAGCTCTAGAACGAAGCGATAAATATATAGAGGAACTAGAGTCTCAAGTAGCACACCTGAAACACTCAGAGGAGGCAAAGGAAGACATGGGTGCCCTTTGCCAGCGGGCACCCTCTGCAGATGGCAAGGGGCGCAATGGCAGCGATGAGGTTGTACCACCAAAGAATCAGAGTGACAGTGGCAGAAAGCAGACT
Source organism: Hylomyscus alleni (assembly GCA_019843855.1). Taxonomy (NCBI): domain Eukaryota; kingdom Metazoa; phylum Chordata; class Mammalia; order Rodentia; family Muridae; genus Hylomyscus; species Hylomyscus alleni. Next base: position 8,952 of record JADRCC010573979.1, on the reverse strand, counting down.
GGCTCAGCCAGTGCTTCTCACCTGACCACACCTTCTAGCAGCAGACTAGCTGACAACAGTTCCGTCAGACAGGAGAGCACCAGCAGGACTGACCCAAACTGTCCCCAAAACAAAGACAGATACGCCCAGCCCACAGAGCCACGGCTGGGCGTGAGAGGGACTCCAATGGAGACTTATGTGGAAAGAGAGTGGGGCAGCAAGCCGAGCGACTGTGCACCTTACAAAGAGGAAGAGCTTTATGGTCTCCCAGCTGCCTGCACTCCCTTGTCACTGAGCTGCCTTCAGTTGAACACTCCAGAGAACAGAGAGAACCCTGTGATCAAAGCAGGGAGTTCCAAAAAGCATGCGAACCATCTCAGAAAACTGGTATTTGATGATTTCTGTGATTCTCCAAATGCCTGCAATAACAATTCTTCAGAGGATGATAGAAGGGAAAGTGAAAAGAAACCAGAGTGTTTTGCTTCCTCAAAGGCAGGATTTTGGGATTGTTGCTCCACAAGCTATGCCCAGAGCTTGGAGTTTGACAGTTCAGAGGGGAATACAATGGCAAATTCTGTTGGAGAAATACCTTCAAAATTGAGTGAAAAGTCAGGATCGTGCTTGTCCAAGAGACTGAGTTGTATTCGCTCCCTCGAAATGAATCGGACAAGAACATCCAGTGAGGCATCCATGGATGCTGCTTACCTTGACAAAATCTCTGAGCTGGATTCCATGATGTCAGAGTCCGACAACAGCAAGAGCCCTTGTAATAACGGTTTTAAATCGGTGGAGTTGGAGGGGTCCTCAAAGTCACCTCAAGGCAGGGAGTTTCTTGAGGAACCTGACAAGTTACAAGATGGAAGTAAACTGAACCTTTCCAAAACTGCTCTCCCAGCTGACGGGTTAGAGAGTGGGAGCGAGTGGAAGCCCAGCTCTTTTTTCCTCCTCTCTCCAGCTGACCATGAGATGAGTGAAGACTTTTCTCTCCATTCCACTTCTCATTCAGGACCTAGTGACGTCAAACCCCAAAACTGTTTGTTTCAGACAGAGTTTTCCCAGGGTGTTCTGTTAAGCAGTTCCCAAGGATTATTTGAGGATCAGCGGTTTGGATCGTCTTTATTTAAGATGTCCTCAGAGATGCAGAGCCTCCACAGCCCCCTTCAGTCTCCTTGGTCTGCTTCCTTCGTGCCTGAAAAGAGGGGTAAGAATGGGAGCCAGTCAACCAAGAGGAAGATCCAGAGCAGCCTTTCCAATGCCAGCCCGTCCAAAGCCACCAAAAGCTGACTCGACAGGGAGACTTCCTTGCAAGCAAGGATGGGGGTGTGTTCAGTGTTACTGGAGTCACTTCGTGAAGGTTCTATGCATTCCTGAACTGATAATCTTCAGTCAAGTGTCAAGTCAGAACGGTTTACCTGTCTCCAGGGTACTTCATCTTGAAAAAACTTTGGTCTTCCGTTTGGTCTTCCGGTTACTTCCATTTGGTCATCTTTTTAACCAGAGAGCTTAGGGAGAAGGTCTGATTTGTCTCTGTGTTGTTTGTTCTGCTTTTAATGAATGTTGTGTGTATCTGGACTGGCTCAATGTTTCTTTCTCAGATCTGACTTGTTAGATATGGTGGCCTGCTAAGACTCAACTGCTTTCAGAACTTATGTTTCTTAGAACATTTGGTATTGCTATTTTATTCTTTAAAGCTTTACCTAGAATGGAAATTTGTATGCCTCTTTTTATTTATGTTTAATGCTGGCCTGACTATTACCAAGGCTGTGCACTCCAATCTTAGAGGATTCACTGAAGGTTTTTTTAGGTTTTATAGAGATGTCTATAATTTGTTACATTATGTTCTGTCCATTTTGTGTGCCTGTGTATGTGTGTGTGTGCATATGTGTGTGTTTGTGTGTATGCATGTGTGTGTGTGTGTGAACTAATGCAAGAACACATTGATAAAAATACTATTTCAGGTTGTTTATATTTGCTTATCTTTGAACGTGTATGTGTGTGAGTGTAAAGTTGGAATCACTCTGTATGAAAGACAGGCACATATCAGCTGGGTTTGGAGAAACCTTAAACATCCTAGCTTTTTTTCCCAAATGTGTAGGAAGGCAGGCAGTCCATTCGGTTTTTGATCTGTTGTGTCATGGGGACCTTTTGTGTAATGAAGTTCCTGTTTGCATGTTATTGCTCACTGTGGCAGCTGTAAGCATGGCAGCCTTTTTGCTCACTCCATTCTGCAGCCAGAGGGGAAAAGCCTCTTATTGGCTAGTGAATGTCTATTATGTAGGGCATTTTTTTTTTTAAATGAAAAGTAACAGGTGTGAGTGGGACAATGTGAGAGCGAAGCACAACTGTTAGTATAGGCTTTAAAAGTACGTTATTTTAAACATGTTTGGTATACCAACATAGGCTATAAAAATGTCTGTATGCTAATAGCTTGCTTATCTAATGTGCGCTGAACATTTTACATGTATTGTCTTACCTTAACACTGCATGCTTTTTTTATGTGAATTAAATAAAGGATGCCATATGCACTACATGCTTTTTGATGCCATCATGGATAACGAATTAGCCTCTAAAGATCCCGAATCCCATATTCATTTCATGTTATAATACAGCAGTTGACCAACTATGGACGTAAGGTGAGCTGCACACGTGTTGTTGATAGTGCAGCGGCTGGGGCCCAGGACCTTGTGGATGCGAGGCCAGTTCTCCAGTCCAGCTGCAGCGCAGCCATACCCTAAGGAAAAAAAAATGTAATATGCTCACTCCTTTTTTTTTTTTTTTTTGGTAAAAAAGTACTTCATACCACAACCTCCCCAAAAAAAGATATAAAATTCAAATTGTGTATCTAAATAAAGTCCTAAGTGTCTGTATGCAACAAGAACAGGAGACTTTGCAGCAGCAACTGACTGGCTCAGGAAACCTAAAATATGTACTGTCTGCCCTTTTAGTTAAGAATTTGCTGACCCTTGTTATAATAGACTCTGAGGATTCAATGAAACCATAAAAATACAACAAATCACTTTTATGATCTAGGGAATCATGCTCTCCCCTTTCAGGAGTAATAATAATGGGGTAGGAGTGGGGCTAACAGGATAGTATTTGTTTTATCATACTTATTTTCCAGTAATTCATTTCTTTGCCATGGTAAAGTTTCAAAGCTAGTGCTGATACATCTTTGATGATATGCTTATACATTTAGAATCCATGTAGAAATTTAGGGAACTTTGTCATGGGAAGGATAAGTGCTGTGGCCTGAATATCCCCCCAAATTAGATGTATGGAAATCTAACCCCCAGCTAATGATAATAGGAGGCAGCATCCTTGTGAGGTGATTATGTGAGAAAAGAGTGTTTAATGACTTTGCAAGCAAAGTAGAGGGCCTTTGCTTGAGTCTGTAGACATAGCTACAAAGCCCATTTTATTCCTCCACTAAAGGTGATCATTCTATAGATTTGACTGTAGTCACATCATTCTTCCTTAATCTTGGTATCTGATTTCATGATAAATAGACAGCTTCACAGATTTTTTTTATTTTTTATTAGATATTTTCTTTACATTTTAAATGTTCTCCCCTTTCATGGTTTTCCCTCTAGAAAGAAAAACAAACAAACTCTGTTCCCTCTCCACTCTCCTTGCTCACCAACCCACCCACTCCTGCCTCGATGCCCTGGCATTCCCTTACACTGGGACATAGAGCCTTCACAGGACCAAGGGCCTCTCCACCCATTGATGACCAACTAGGCTATGCTCTGCCTCATATGCAGCTGGAGCCATGAGTCCCACCATGTGTACTCTTTGGTTGGTGGTTTAGTCCCTGGGAGCTCTGGGGGTACTGGTTAATTCATAGTGTTTCTTGTATGGGCTGAAAACCCCTTCAGCTCCTTGGGTCCTTTCTCTAGCTCCCTCATTGGGGATGCGAGGCTCAGTTTAAACATACTTACCATGTCCAATCCAAACAAAACGCTTTTGATAAGTCGGAATATAGTTCAAATGATAAAGTCCTTCGCTGGCATGCCTAGTGGCCTATGTTCTATCCCCAGCACTGCATGTACCCTATGTGCTGGAGGACACTTATTGATCCTAGCAGCTTTGAGGTAAAAACTAGATGATCATAAGTTCAAAGGCAGGAGAGTTGGCTCAGTGATAAAGAATACTAGCTGCTCTTCCAGAAGATCTCCATTCCATTGCCAGCACCCATATGGTAACTCAAAACTAACTCCCGTTCCAAAGAATCAGACCCCCTCTTCTGGCCTCTGAGGGCACCAGGTATGCTGGTGGTATACAGATAAACACAGGCAAAACAACCCCACACATAAAACATGATAAATGATTTAAAAATTCCATCCAATCTAAAAGTTAAGTCTTCTATTTTATTGAATCATCCCAACTACAAACAAGTTAAAAGACAGCATAGATTACACCAGACTCTAATTCAGAACACACACACTGGAAGCCCAGTGTTCTAGCCTCTGTCATATCATCCACTTTCAAGACTTCCAATTTGTCAAAAGCCAAGCAGAACTAGCCACCACATTGCTAGAATGCTATGGAACCAGAGTTTGGAGCAGGTGTCTAGCTGCAAAGGTGGTTATCTTCCTTGTCCACATTTGTACAAAAAGGGGTGTGTGTGTTTGGAATTTCTTGCAGATCCTTTTTGCTTGTGTCTAAATAACATTCAATTCCTGCCTATTTTCCAGAGTCTAGTTTACACTAAAGCTCAATGTGTATACCCTGTTACGTTTGAAGGTTTAAGTTAGGATGTCAGGCAGCATAGTTATTTAGCACACAGTGCTTTAAAAAGTTCACAGTAACTGACATTTGTATGAACTAGGTCTTCCATATTGGTTCATTTCACTAAAGCCATGTTGGGAGAAGGTCATCTGGAATTAAATACACTCGTTCAGATACACTTGATTTGGACAGTTCATGGTTTTTTATAGGGGCAGCTTTTAATAGTTAATCTCTAAAAGGTTATGTCTACATTACTCTCTGAAAATATTAGAGGCTTCCTTTCATGACAATGTAGTCCCCTTATTTACAAATCTTCATCCCATCTAAGAGTTAAGTCTTCTGTTTTCTTGAATTAGCTAACACGCACAGAACACCTGACCAAGCTTTACCGTTCTCTGACTTCACATCTGCATTGCTTCCTTTCTTTGATACCTGTGCTGGCTTAAAACACTTGTACCACTGACCAAGAGAAGGTATTGGTCTTGGGCTATTTCAGGACTCTATTTGTTTCTACAGACCTGATGGCTTCTAGTTATTTAAAATGTAGCATATACCGGAGGTTTCTCTCTCGTTCTGTACCTGTGGATGGTATGTGTAGTGAGAACCAAACTGAAATGAATAGTTCATGGTGTACTAGCCTGTTAGACTAGAAGAGTTTTCCAAAGCCTCACAGAAGGTCTTTTCATTCCTGTGTGTGGGAGTCCTATGAAACAGCCCTTGCCTATCACAATGTAACCCGATCCCCTTAATAATACTTGGCAGAGAGAAAACCTTTTAAGCAATGATCTCAGAGTGCAGAGTGAACATTTATTGCCTAATTCTCGGAACTCTACTCAGAGCGAGGAAGCATCTATTAAGGTGTAGCTTTAAGAATCCATCTGGAGCACGGCTAGGCTAGGGTGAACCCAGTTTGATGTGACAGTGACAGAGGCAGTCTAGAACACCTTGAGTTGCATCTCCTCTTTTTTAGATAAGGTCTTTGGTGGTGAGGCAGAGAGCAAGCAGCAGGCTTTCCCAAATACTGTTGGTTGGATTAAATCTGAGGACTTTTTGTATTAGTTAGGCTACAAAGACTCATTCTTCAAAAGGCAAAGATTTGCCTCGGGCATTCACCAAAACTTAGTGCGAGGAGAAAGGATGGAATTTTGGTCCTATTGGATTCTTATTATACAGGTGAAGCTTCACAGAAGTGTTTTCTCCTTAGAGTGCTGAAGGGAGTTGGTCGCTGAAGAGACCCTCTCTTCTGCAAGTCTGGGTGCCCTGAAAGGAACCCGTTTTTAAGCAGGCTTCTTGGAAGAGGTACTGAAGTCTAGGCTCCCAAAGACAGAGTTACTGGTAGTGTTCAGCTTTGCTCCGCCTCTTTTCACAATCCCCAGAGACTCCGAGTCTTGCTCCAGCGGCCTGAACCGGTGGCCTGGTGGCGAGACTCGGGACTCCCTAGGTACTGGAAGGCTTCGGGATGGCGGGGCGGGCTATTTGCTGTCCATTAAGCCTCTGAGGGCTTGGAGATCTTCCGAGAGAGTTTAGGGTGAGGATGTGGGGTCCGGCCCACCAGTAGCAGCTCCAGCCCTTACCCACCTCGGATCCGTGGATACTCAGCCACTTGGGATTCCTGCCAGTCTGCCCTGGCCCTCCCGGTCTTGATCCCTAGGGAGGACCCACCCGTCGGATCCCTCCAGCCCAAGTTTCCCCGCGCTCTCGAGGGCGCTCTCCTCTGGTCCTTCCCAGGCCGCGTTCCCACAGCCAGTTCTGTGGTTTCCTCTCCTTTTATTATCACTCCCGAAACCTGGCGATTAAGACGCGAAACCAACAAAGAGTTTTCTTCCCACCTTAACCTTGCACACAATCCTTTAACAAATTAATTAATCCTAATGAATTAACACTTCATTTATTTAAACGCGCTACAGTCCATGAATTAAATTTTCATGCAGTGATTAAAGGCTGTTAAAATATGCATGATTTCGTTAAAATTTTATAATAAATCAGGGCAATGTGTTACATGACAAGGCAACTATTTCCCAGTCCCTCGCAAGGGGCTTTGATTTGTGCGGGCGGCGGGAAGGAGGGGCGGCTGGCTGCGGCGCTGGCGAGCGGCAGAGCCGGGCGGCAGGACCCAGCTCCGCACTCCCCGGCTTGGACTGGCTGCCTCGCGGTTTTCTCCACGGCTTCCAGACGCCCCCGAGGGATCCAGCTCCGGGAGGCCGAGAGAGGTCGGCAGGCGCGCCCTTCTGCATCCTCGGAATGTCCCTTGAGCTGAACTGCCGCTGGTCCTCTCCGGTAGGGCGAGTTTGTGTCCGGGACCTTGCGGCCCGCCAGAGGCTGTCTGACACAGGGAGGCGACAGAACTTGCTTCGGGTCCCGTGAGGTCAGGGGCCGGCGTACCTGTGGACAAGTTTGTTTGTCGTTATTTTAACCCGGTGACCCGGACGCTCCTTCCCTGAGCACGCTCCTCCGTCCTTGAGCCCGAAGGGCAACAGATGGAGCAGTGGAACCTGCTTAAGGACCCATTTAAGGTCCTTAGGGCCCTAAATGACAGGGGAGCGGTGGCCTTGTTAACCAGACCGCAGTGATCATTTGGCCTGCAAAAGTAACACTGTCCACTGAAAGGCAGGGAGGCCCAGCACTTGAGGGATGTTCTCTTGTCCGGTCTCTCCCGGAGGGTTTCGTCAGGTAGGTGGGTTTGAAGAGAGATTAGCGTGGCTCTGGACACAAATCTGTATATAATGTATCTAAGGCTAAGCGCAGAAGTGACCTGCAATGAACTTACTTGGGACACTCAATGCAGGTCACAAGGTCATCTTTCGGTGGGGTGGTCACATCCAGTAAGACGCCCCCCCCAAAGGAAGTTGCATTTTAATTCAACATCCAGAGAAAAGGAGAGAAAGAGAGAGAATGAACGAACATAACGGTTTCCCAGTTTTCCTTGAGAACTCCCTCTTTGACCACAGCTCCAGCACACCTGAGTGCAGGGCGAGGAGTCTGAGAAACCAGTTGGTATGGACCCATTGCCTAGCAGGCCTGGGCCTGGCCGACCAAGGGAGGCTAGCGGCTGCCGCTCCGAGGCAGTGGGAGTACCGAGCAAGGACAGCGGTTTTCCGGAAATCCCGGAGTCGGTAGTGGTAGAGCGCGGGTTGACGGGATCCAGCTCAGGGGTGCATCAGACCCTGTGGATCATGCGGTACATGGTTACTGCCCATCACTAGGAAGGGTTGGTACTGCGCTATCCAGAGTCTCAGGACACCAGAGGAGGTCCTGGGCTAGGTGCGACCACCGTGGAAACTGGTGGGATGCTAAGGGAGGAAGCTCTAAGAAGTCAGGTACCGCCCTTGGGAGGCGGTCCTGGGACCTTGCTAATCCTCTCTTGTGCAGTGAATGAGGGAGGAGGCACTGACTGGGACTGTCAAAATGAGTCCTCTACAAGAACACCTCAAACCCTACCTTCGGCCTCCATCTCTGCCTGGACCTTCCTATTGTGCTGCACGGCCTTTGACTTGACGTCAGCGGCGTTCTGCACCTTTGAGTTATGGGCAGGTTCTCGCTGAGCTTGGAAAAGGGACTCATTTTAACCTAGACAGTGCCTGCAGACACTTAACTCCCAGAGCCTGAGAACAGCCTCCTCCACCACCAGGGTCTGGGTGGCACCTGCAGGTGCATCCTGCATGACCTTGTACCGGTGTCATGCCACGCCTGTACCACGAGTACCCTCTGCCTGTAGCTTCTCCCTGGCACCTCCTGGAGAGCAGCCATGGGAGTGAAAGCTATAGCAGAAAGCCAGTTTCCAGTATCTTTTTGAAAGGAGAAAGCTAATATCCAGATGGGCAGCAGAAGTCAGTCATGCCTCTCTACCTGGGTGAAGGGTGGAGCTAGGAGAAAGAGTCCTCCCCCTGACCCCCCCCGCCCCCAGAAGACCCTTGCTCAGACTCCTTCTCAATGTCCTCACTCCCACTAACCAGAATGCTCTCCGGTTCTGAAGAGGGGTGCTGCCCAAGGAAATAGAAAACCAGGGCTGCCAAAGGAGGAGGAGAAAATTAATTAATGAGGGAAAGAAATGTGTCTCTGATCCAGATGATAGGCTCCCCGTCCCTGGGGGCAGAAATTCCTCGGAAATCAATAACTGTGCACTCATTACCCCTCTCTTGATAAAATGTAAAGCTATGAGATGGGGTGAGGATAATCTGTGTTGGTCCTTAAACAAGAAGGTGGGGGAAATTGCCCCAGAATCCATGCCAAGGTGCAGCCCCATCT
>JADRCC010573978.1:0-12433 GCA_019843855.1 Hylomyscus alleni | reverse complement strand
AAGTGTTTTGCGTCCCATCTCATTAAATACTTAGTTGAGAGCACAAGAATTAACTTACATTTTTATAATTATAGGATAGGAGATATGAAAAGACTCAGATTCATAATTGTAGATGAGCAAGAAGTGAATATGAAAGTTGTATATTCTCAGTTCTCAGCAGAGTCCCTCCCACGTCTTGATGTCTCTGAGGCTGAAATTGCCTCTTAAGATCTATATATTCTCATCCTTACTGACATCAGACATAGCAGCGGCCGCTCTCTGCTGGTATGCACCGAGACTTGGCTGTCACTCCCAGTAGCATGACTGTCCTGCCTCAGAACATCAGACAACACACTAAGGGACCTTTGCAAGAAAGGCCTACATACAGCTGAAAATGATTCTGGAGCCAGCTATGTATCCCGTTAAGAGGTGCGATGTCATCCCCTGTCTCGGTCAAATAGAGCCAAAGCAAGTCTTGGCAGTGAGGTTAAGCATTAATGACCCGGAAGAGCAAGATCCTTGGTGGGATGGTCTAAGGACAACGCTGCCCGTCATTTCCCCTTTAATTTTGTTGTCAATCGTGTGTATAGAGGTCACATGATTAAAGTCTATGTATAAACCAGCCCCCTCGCCCAAAAAATCAAAACCAACAAATTTGTTCTCATGTCGGAGTGACGTCATGATGGTTTTTTTTTGTTTGTTTTTTGTTTTTTTGTTTTTTTGTTTTTGTTTTTTTTGTAAATTCTTTGTGTTAGAACTAAAATGGTATGCTTGGAGCAATCTCTGTCTGAGATGTGATTAGGCACAGGACTGAATGATTGAATTTTCAAATGAAATTTAAAACTCATGGCTTATTATTTTCATGGCTCCAATGAGTAACTTACTAGTATTTAATCTTAGCTATATGCTATAATAACCCTGTACACACACATACACATACATACATATCACCATCGTCACCACCATCGCCATCATCACCACCACCATCATGTACTTTTCTCTTTATCCTGTAAAGCGGCTCCATATTAGAATATTGGTAAAAATATATAATTGAATAAATCAGAAATGTTTAAGTTTTGTGCATAGAAATTTCTTAAAGGGGACACTATGAAACCTGTCCTAAACTGTGGACTAGTCTCATAACGATCGCTCCTAAGCAGACACTGGATTGTGTCTAGGGTGGTGGAGTTAATATTTTAAGCATTGAATAGAAAAGGTGTACAATTCAGTAAATGTGCAAAAAGAAATCAAAAGTAGCCAGGCGGTGGTGGCGCACGCCTTTAGTCCCAGCACTTGGGGGGCAGAGGCAGGCGGATTTCTGAGTTCGAGGCCAGCCTGGTCTACAGAGTGAGTTCCAGGACAGCCAGGGCTACACAGAGAAACCCTGTCTTGAAAAAAACAAAACTAAAAAAAAAAAAAAAAAAGCAAAAGCAGACAACAACAAAAAAAAAAGTGTCAGTTTTGAAAGTGCCAGAGAAGCAGAGAGTCAGGACCCAGGGATGTGTAACGCGTGACATTTCTGCTTTCTTGTTAGAGGTAAAAGGCCTCTACCTCGTGTTGGATTGATACTGGATATCTTCTTCTATCTTCATTTCTTCTTATGTTAGAGTGTATTTTAGTGTTGGAGGCAAATACACTTTGTCACAGAATAAAAAGAGAGAGCTCTGTCAACATTGCAAATTATACTTAACATTTTAGACTTTTGAAATTCAAATCCTTTCTCCACTCTTTAAAACACATGCACACACACGCATGTGCTCGCACAGTGCACATACACAGACGTGTACAGACACACACAAATGCACACACATACATAAATACAGATACGTGCACATACACATGCATTCACACCCACCCACAGACACATACATGCATGCATGTACACTAACTACACACACACGCACACTCCTGTACACAGACACATGCTCATGCTCACTCATACACGCAAACACACAGACACATATATGCACACTGACACATACGCGTGCACGCGCACACTCACACAGGCACTCATATGCATGCGCATACACACAAACACACAGACTCGCCCATGCACACTCACATACACTGACCCATACTTGTGCACACACTCTCATGTACACACTCACGCACAGGCACACATATGCATGCACATACACTCAAAGACACAAACACACACATGCACGCTCACATACACTGACACATTCTCATGCCCATACACCCTCACACAGACACACGGCTTTTCTTTGTTTGAGTGAAAGTCTTAGTGTTTAACTCATGCATCCCTTAATCTCCCAAACCTCTTCTCTTTGTCCCCAAAGTCCTGGAGTTACAGTCACGAGCACCACGCCGCATTATATTTCCTTTCCTGTTTTGTCAAAACGGCATAGTATCCTGAAAATCTTTAGAGTACATTTATATCTATCTGTTAAGGGATTCCACACAGTAATACTGCCTTTTGCAGGGATGAAACCACTTAACAATATGGTTAAAAGCCATTTAAGATTCTTCTTTAACTCAGCTTATTAATTTATATAAATATATATAATATATAAGTATACTTACATAATACTTTGCCATCCTATGATTTGGTATGCCTCCCGCATGGCTTGCCCTTAGCTCTTCAGGCAGGTGGCTTTGTTGTTCATGGGTGGGGGTGGGGGTGGATCACTGAGTAGTTTTTTGCTATTTTGTGGAGTGAATTTGCAAAAGCAAAGCTTCTTTATGGTAAGTTCTGTTGCTTATTTCTCTCGAGTGAGGTCCCGTGTCCTCTACTCCTCCTTGGTCACCGGCTCCTTACAGGAACCTGTGCAGTCAGCCCGGAGTAACACGCCCCCTAGCGTCCCATTCAGAACACGCAGTTATCACTGGCAACCCGGCTCACCTGGAGGCTTGTCACAGGGCAGGCAGCTCTGTGCTCTCATCTCAAGATGCCTTCTGGTGACACCTTTCGTTACTGTTCTCTTTTTATTTATTTGTCTGAACGTCAATCATGAGAATAATACTGAGATTTGATACGGAAATTTTTTTTTTTTGCATAAAACCTCCATTCTCCTTAAATGAGTAGGAAATGTGTTTATTCCTCAATAGAATCCAACTTCAGTGCCCAAATTGACAAGAATTCTAGAAGATGGAAATATTTTTTTGTGAATATAGTTGTATGTTGATGAGTTTAAAATGGCTATAAAAGCATTAATTCAACTGAGTTTCTAAGTATTGAGGATTCTATTAGGCTTTGCCTCGATGTGGATATAAGACAAGCGATCTTTAAACTATATATACACATTATTTGAAAATAAAGAGGAGATATAATATTTACAGTCTTGAAAAATAAGAATAAAACAGTAAACCATAATAGGAGCTTCTCACTGTCCTACGTGGGACATTTGATTAGTCGGGGGTTACTGCAAATGTTTCGTATTTGTAACTAAGATTGCCTTTCTCCTCTGATTCCCTTTGGAATTGCCAGTGCTTCTGGTGCTGGCTCTGAGGGACGGGAGGGGCTGCACATCTTTGCTCTGTGCACCACTGATACAATGTAGCAAGGTGTGGATTGAGCGGAAGCACAACTGATACGATGTAGCAAGGTGTGGATTGAGGGGAAGCATAAATTCTTTCATCTTCAATTTTCTTATCCATAAAAATAGGGGATAAGACAGGGGAGATGGATTAACCAGTGAAGTGTTCACAAGGCTCGAGGGCAACAAGTTTGATTCCCTAGAGACCATGTTTTAAAAAAAAAAAAAAAAAAGCCAGACTGAGTGATGTGCACTTGAAATAGTACCAGTGAAGCAGAAAGACAAAGGAAAACGGGACTTGCAGGCCAGCCAGCTTAATTTACAAGGTGGGTTCCTGATAAATGAAAGTACGTACAACCCGCCCCTCCCCCCAAATAAACTTCACGAGTATACACACTTGCACACGCACACACACACACACACACACACACACTTGTGTAAAAAGTGGTGGATAAGATGTTATTCTGTTCATATCAAGATTATTGAAAGACTGAAGGGTGGTGATGGTACACACCTTTAATCAGGCACTTTGGAAAGAAGCAGAGGCAGGCAGAACTCAGTGAGTTCAAGGCCAGCCTGCTCTACATAGCTAGTTCCAGAACACTAAGGGCTGTACAAAGAAACCCTGTCTAAAACAAAACAAACAAACAAACAAAAAACCAGAAATGAATTTATGAATATGCAATGCTTCCTGATTGGAAGCTGTTGTGTGTTAGTATCCCGGAATCATTTGTTTGTTTCTACACAAGTCTAGATGTATTTGGGGAGAGCAATGCCAATTGAGGAATTGTCTCCTGGTTGGTGGGCACAGCTGTGGAACATTCTCTTGATTGATTATGGATGTGGAAGGTCCCAGGCCACTGTGCGCCATGCCACCCTGGCCTGGCGGTTTTGAGTTGCATAAGGAAATATTGAGTAAGCCATGGAGAGCAAGCCAGTAAGCAGCACCCCTTCATGGCCTCTGCATCAGCTCCTGCCTCCAGGTTCCTGCCCTGACTTCCCTCTGTGATGCAACCTGAGAGCTCCAAGCAGGTAAACCCTTTCCTCTCCATGTTGCTTTTGGTCATAGTAGAACCCTGACGCAGACCATTAGTGTTGGTGTGAGTTACTAGACTGATCTTGCACTGTAGTATTTTAAGAATGAGCTGGATTTCAGAAATGGAGAGATAAGTGATAACAACCAACAAGGTTTAACATACCCTGTTTAACTAAGGTTTTTAAGTAAAGGAGGTCAATAAATAAAGACCTGGGTCTTTCGAGAACTATCTGATTTAGAATTTGGCGGGAGGTAAGTAGAACAGGCTGACCTTGAACTTACTGTTTTCTTCCATTGGACTTTAAACCTCTCACATCTCAGACACGAAGGCTCGGGGATTAGTCACATGCCTTGAACGAAAGAACCAACGTGGGTAGGCCAGACTGTGCAACAGGGCTGTGAGTTATTGAGCGGTCACAGTCAGTACAAGCTATATTGGATGTGGAAATTTGCCTTGAAGTCCCACAAACCTCCTTGTAGGCATCTTAAGTGTGTGTGTGTGTGTGTGTGTGTGTGTGTGTGTGTGTGTGTGTGTGTGTGTGTGTAGAGGCTAAAGCCTGGTGTTGCTACTTCTTCCCTTGACTGGCATTCAACCCTCCTTTTTGAGACAAAGTCTTTTTCTGAGCCTGAGCTCACCATTCCATCTAAAGCAGGACACCTCCCCCTGCCCCACCGCCCCCATGTCTACTTGTTCCAGTCCCCACAGCACTGCAGTAGAATTTCTTACCCGGCTTTATTGTGGGTTTTGGGAGGGAATCTAAACTCAGTTCCCCATGTTTCCCAGCAAGCACTTCACCTACATAGAAAAGTTATTTCTATGACAACAGAAGCTATATTAAAAAATCCAGTAGGAAGTTTTAAATGGGCAATGACGGATATTTCCGTGGATCCGCTTTTTCTCCAGTGTGAGCGCTAAACTGGGGAAATGCAGTCGCTGTTGGGAAACCAGAACTAAAATCGAGGGCATGACCACTGAAAAGAAGGGTATGACCATGGTCAAGATCACTCACATGACTGAGTGCGCAGATGTCACCTGGTTCAGCAGCAGATCAGATGTGAGATGCTTGCTGCCGACTCTCTGAGGGATTAAGGGGATCTGCGCTAATCATTGTTCTGATTAACAAATACAGAAATCTGTAAACACTGGTTATGCGTTAACATTAAAGGCGATCAAGACAGACTTAGAAAAGATAAGTCGTCAGAGCTTATTGATCGCACATTAGCTTGTAGTCCACACACCCTGTTTTGGATTTCAAAATCTTATTTCCATGTTTGTAACTGCCGTTTAGAAAGACCTTGACATCCCATGCAAAGTTGTTATCTTGGAAGAGAAATTGCTAACCTGTCAGAGCAGGAGTTCTTAAGGATGACTGAATCTTAGAGGAGACTAGAAAACAGTGTTTTAGCCCAGGTCCCAGGAAAAGCAGGCTTCCCTCAGGGGTGGGAAATGGATGTGGCTCAATTGGCCAAGTCTTTATCTGTGTGCCAAGTCCTGGCTTTAGTCCCTAGCACCTCATAAACTGGGTTAGCTGTTGTTGGCCTATTATCTCAGCAATCAGGGGGCAGCGGCAAGAGGATTGTAAGCTCGAGGTTACCCTCACTGTGTAGCTAGTTGGATTACAGCTTGGGATAGATGAGACCCCCATCTCAAATAGAAACCAAAAAAAAAAAAAATCAAACAAACAAAACAAACACAAAAAAAACCCCAACAAACAAAAAAAGCAAAACAGAACAATAAAAAACCAAAACCACAAAACAAACAAAAAAACCCAATACATTTCAGATTCCATAATCGCCATTAGTCTTTCTTTATGCCTCAGAAATCATTATGGTGTTCTTATTTTAAATTCGCATGGGCCGGGCAGTGGTGGCACATGCCTTTAATCCCAGCACTTGGGAGGCAGAGGCAGGCGGATTTCTGAGTTCGAGGCCAGCCTGGTCTACAGAGTGAGTTCCAGAACAGCCAGGGCTACACAGAGAAACTCTATCTCGAAAAAAAAAATAATTAATTCACATGGAACTGCGTCACAACCAGATTGTCCCTTGCATTTTAGAGCGGTGTCTCAGAGAGAGCTGAAATATGACAGGGCTTTGTTCCCAATGTTATTGACTCACCAAGTGCTGGGTGGCTGTTTGACTTGGTTCTGACCAAGTGATACGTTGTTCTTTCATGCAGCACCAGCCAGGACGAGGACCCCTGTCTTTGAGTGCTGCACACCCTCAAATCGGGGGCTGTAGGAAATATTTTAATTCACGCAACATATGCACAGGTAGCAGCTTGTCTAAGGGGTGGTTTCTTGATGACTGGTTTCACTGCTGCTATAAAACACATGACAAAGCTTTTGCAGGAGGGGTTTGTTTTGGCTTACAGGTTTGAGGGTACAGTTCATGGTGACAGGAAAGACACGACCGAGGGAGCTTCAGCCATGTGGTCACGTGACATTCATAGTCAGGCGCCCCGGTAACACATCGCAGTTGCTCACTTCAGTTACAGTTCTGGACTGTAACCCATGCTCACTTCAGTTACAGTTCTGGACTGTAACCCAAGGAATACTGACACCCATGTACGGACAGGGTCTTCCCAACTCCGTTAATCCAATCTGGATCATCCTTACACGCCCCGCCCAGAGATTTTCCTTCTAGATCCCCGAGTTGACAAGATTATCCATCACACATCCTAGAAATGGGAATCTGAGGGAAAAAAAAAAAGAGAGGTACACTCAAAAAATCCCACCTTCCTGTCAGCCATTGCTTTACCAAAGCCTTCCCATCATGCAACGGTCTCTTCTCACTGTCAATGTAAAAAAAAAAATCTATCTTAATTCACTTTTTTTTTTCAGTTTCCTGATGGTTTTGCTTTAATGACTTATTTTTGTTTTATGTGCATTGCGGTTTTGCACGTCTATCCTTGTGAGGGTATCAGATCCCCTGGAACTGGAGTTACAGACAGTCAGGAATTGAACCCGGGATGTCTGGACGAGCAGCCAGTGTTCTTAAACACTGAGGCACCTCTCCAGCCCCAGAACTTGAAGACATATATACAGCACAGTCCCTTGTGGGCTGTATGAAGCAGGTCATTTTTCTGGGAGGCCGCCTCACTGACTATTGGGTTTCCTTGAAAGCCATGGTAAGGGTCGTGCTCACGTGGGAGTATGTATAACCTTTGAGTTCCTACCCTACATTTTTCCTGGCTATTATAGTTTTAAACGCCATCATGTAATGGAATTGGGTCAGATGTCAGTCTGCTGGTGGGCGGGCTCTCAGCCTGCTTAGATCAGTGAACAGAGCCCAGTGTGAACCTTCAGAAAGCTGAGATTCCAAAGGCTGGAATGAATGAACAACCTCTCTTTATGGTCTCGTTCTCTGGTCATCCACTGGTTTGACCCCTCGCCTTCCCCCCTCCCGTTCCCCCCCCCAAGGCCACTCCTGGGCTGAATAGAGGAGTGTGCAATACAGCACGCTCAGCGATGTGTTTTATAAAAAAAGAAAAAGAAGGAAGCCAGAGATGTGTTTGGTAGAGGCGCAGTATGGTGAGCTGGAAGGGGACGCCTCTGCAGACCCATGCTGAGGCATCCCTTCCCCCTGAGGGACCAGCCACAGGATGGTATAGTATAGAATGGAGTTTATTCAGGGTATGAGGAAGGGTGTTGAGGAGGAGGTAAGAGGGAGGGAGAGAGAGAGAGAGAGAGAGAGAGAGAGAGAGAGAGAGAGAGAGAGAGGTGTAGAGGTAGAGGCTGGCCATAAGCACATAGAGGAGGGAGGGGAATGGGGAGAGAAGGGACAGAGGGGGAAGAAGGTAAGAAAGTGAGGAGGGGGCAAACAGTCCCTTCTATAGTGAGTCACATACATCTGGCTGTTGACAGGTAACTGGGGAGCAGAGCCTATAAGAAATGGTAACATTCAGGCCCTAAGAACTTATATGTCCTGCACTCTACAGACAGAATGGCTGTTTGCTCTTTTTTTTTTTTTTTCTCTGTGAGTCCATTGTTTCTTTTTACCTTTCTTTGTATCTGTGTCTGTCAGGAGGCCTTACATAGCTTCATAAAACCGCAGGGTTTATCTCTTTACTAAAAACACAAACCGGAACACTCCAGCAATAGCTGCCTGCCCTAAACAGTCTTAAGATGTTTTCTGCTGTGGGCTGGTGTCTCTAGGCTTTAAGGTGTGTGTGTGTGTGGGGGGGGGTGAGGGGTCGTTAAAAGCTTGCCTTGGTATCTAAAAGACGGGCCCTCCGACCAAATAAAAGTGCCAGACAGTTCCTGGGAGTTGGAGACTCTCCTGCTATTTTGTGAACCACCAACAAAGGAATCCAGAAATTCCCAGGAAGGAGAGAAGAGACCTCAAAAAATTATAGTTGCAGCCAAACAGTTGGTAATTAGTGTGTGCTGCTCCCTAAGTGAGAGGAGCAAGGAAGGGATATTTCCTACCCCATTGTCAACTTCCTAACTAGACCACAAATGTATTTTACACAATAAGAGGTTACCATGCAGGCAGGCAGTCCCCAGGAAGGCAAGGTTTGAGTTTTCAAATGGATGATTTATATAAGAGACCTCTCCTACTACCCAAGATAGACGAATTTTCACTGGGGGGGGGGGAGACAGGGGGAAGCAAGTTGAAGTCTCTTTGTTTTCTAACAAAGGGAACCATCTCCCAAGGGAGTTTTAGGTGAAAGCCTTCAGGGTAGTCTGGCTCCCTGGGTGTTCAGTTCTCCCTGACAAAACACAGTCTCTCCTCGCAGACTCTATTCTGATCCAGTAAGAGTGAGGTTTCCTCTCCAGCCACACTTTTCAAGAGTTCAGTGAGGGGCCTGAGCCTTAGCCTTAGGCTATTAATAGCGACCTGAGCCTAGGGGAAGCGGGTGCTGTGGTGTTTGGGGGTTATTTTTAGCACCTTCTGCACTGGTGCTTTCCCCCAAACTGCCAGCATCTACAAAGCACGAGCGCTGGGGTTCTTGGTCGATCAGAAGGTGGCTGCAGCAGGCAGTCTGGAAATGAGAGGAGGAAAGGGAATTTAATTGTCCCAGCTGTTACCAGCTCCGTGAGATTGAGGTGGTCTGCGAAGCCAGGACCTGAGCCCTCACTGGGCCACTGATAAGAAAGAAAAAAAAAATAGCATATCCCTGTGAGCTATGGCAACATTCAGAGATCAGTAAATCAGACAACAAAAGGTTTCTTACACTCCCAAATGATGACATCTCCTCCATCAACAATTTGGAACAGAGATCTACAAGCTTGTCTGGTTTTTTTTTTTTTCTTATCATTTTTCTAGACAAGATTTCTCTATGTCGCCCGGGCTGTCCTGGAACTCACTCTGTAGACCAGGCTGGCCTCGAACTCAGAAATCTGCCTGCCTCTGCCTCCCAAGTGCTGGGATTAAAGGCGCGCGCCACCACCGCCCGGCTTATTTTCACTTTTTGAGACAGGGTCTCTCAGCACACTCTAGGCTCTCTCAGAGCCTTCTATGCAACCCGGGTTGCCCTTGTGTGCGTGGTCTCCTGCTTCTGCCTCCCTAGGCCAAGGGTGAACCTCTATACCTGAGCCATATAGATATTTCTTCATAAACTCTTCAGCTTTTTAAATAATTTTTTTAACGTCACTTTCGTACACATATGCGTGCCCACAAGCACACATGCTTGCACACATCGTGACGCATCGTGGCACCGTGTGGACATTTTGCAGTAGACACTTCTCTACTTCTACTATGTGGGTCCGCAAGATCCAACTTCGATAGTTGCCATGGCAGCAAGCATCCTTACTGACAGACCCATCTCACCAGCATTGGGTGAGCAAGTTCAATATCAGCATCTCTACTAGACACATGGATGAATTTGCCTGTCTTCTGTGCTGAGGTTTGGTCGATTGCTGTGTATTGTAATGCTAAATTCTATACCTGGAGGTCTAGGCCTATGAGTGACTTGTCACATTTACAAGCTTTTGTTGTGCAAACCTTGTTCCTTGATTTGAAACTATTGGTTAAATAAAATTGGCTTCAGGCAGTTATTGGAGGGATTGGAGGTAGGTGGGTTTGGAGTGACCTGGTTGGAGGAGGAGTGACCTGGGGAAAAGGGGGAGGAATGAGAAAGGAGGAGGAAGCCATTTTGAGGAGGAAGAGGAACTATGAGCACATGACCAGGAGAATCACGTATCTTGTGTACACCACTGGGGAGGTAGCCAGGCCTACAGGTAGAAGAGTAGATAAGGGCTGGGCGGTGGTGGCACGCGCCTTTAATCCCAGCACTTGGGAGGCAGAGGCAGGCGAATTTCTGAGTTCGAGGCCATCCTGATCTACAGAGTTCCAGGACAGCCAGGGCTACACAGAGAAACCCTGTCTAGAAAAGACCAATAAAAAAGAGTAGATAAGGGGTGACTCCTAGTAACTGTCAGAGCCAAATAAAATAGCCATAGTGTGAGTCTCATTTATTTGTAAGCCAGTCGGGGATTAAGATTAAATTGTTCGCCCTACAATTCTGATGTCTAGCGGAAGCTCTCAGGCATCTAAAGAGCCATCCCTGGCTCTAAGGATTGACTGTTAGGCTCCGACAAGGATGTTTTTGTTCAGATCCAAAGGTGCTGCCCTTTACTAATGAACAGAAAGGGGTTCGGGAGTCAGAAGTCCTCAGGGGTGTGACAGCCTTGCCTCGTTATTGAAGCATTTCTCGTGGATTCAGTTTTCTACATGTAGTTCCTAATGGCGAATAGTGAGGTTTCAGCAATGCCTATTTTTTTTTTGTATGGTGTCAATGCAACTGTGGCATTTCAAGTGTGAACTCTTCATTTCCTTTGTCGTGAGAGGCAGTTAGTTGTAGGTTGGCTTCGGGTAGGGATCTCTGGAGACACGCACGGTACCTGGGAACAAATTCTCGAGGTCTCCACGGCCACTCACCTGTGTATTACAGATACACAGGGGCAGAGGGGGGGGATTAGCATGCCGTATGCGTAAAGAAGTTTGTGAAAAACAACTTGGGCCAGTGAGATGTACAAAGTTAACAAGACGTCAAACCATTGTCGGGAGGGCTCAGTGGTAGATCACACGCAGCATGCCAACGTTCTAGGCCCAGTATCGCCCTTTCAAAATATAAAGATAAAAATATGTATCAAATATCTCTATTAGAAATCATAGTTTCTGGGGTGGGACTCAATGGGTAGAATCCTCACCTAGAACAAAGAAAGTCCTAAGATCAAGCCCCTGGTACCATATAAAACAGCCATGGTGGCCCGCACCTGTCATCCCAGGTCTAGGGAGTGGACACAAAAGGATCTGAAGTTCAAGGTCATCGTTGGCTGCACAGTGAGCTTGAGGTCAGCCTAGACTATGGAGACCCTGCCTTAAAAAAAGGGGTTTCTCAGGTTGGAGAGATGGCTCAGTGGTTAAGAGCACTGACTGTTCTTCCAGAGATCCTGAGTTCAAATCCCAGCAACTCCATGGTGGCTCACAACCGTCTGTAATGAGATCGGACGCTCTCTTCTGGTCTGTCTGAAGACAGCTACAGTGTACTCACATCCATGAAATAAATAAATAAATCTTTCAAAAAAAGGGAGGGGGGTTCTGTTTCAATGACTGTAGCCCAACCATGCTAACCCCAAGTTGACTTTACTTACCCTAAAATGGACATTTTTGTCAGGACCTCTCCAACAGTAAATGTAAAGAAAGTTACTACCCAGCCATCAGGAAGGGATGTTGAATATCTCCATATCCATGGCCACGTTAGGTGGATCGAACAGCCTGTCCCGATGAATGTCTAATTACCAGCTGCGTGACTGAAGGCATGCCAGATCAAAGAACGAGACTTCTCAGCTGAGCAACTCAAGCAAGGCTCTGGGGAAGTGGTAGGCTATTCAAAGGTACCTGACACAGGGGTCTCCCGAGGAAGCCACAGACGATACATTGACCATGGCAAATGGGAGGTGACCAGTTGTAAGCT
>JADRCC010573975.1:0-11335 GCA_019843855.1 Hylomyscus alleni | reverse complement strand
CAGTGTTTATGTTATGCAAATATCATGTAATCTAGAGATTTGGTTTCTGTTTCTCCTGTGACTATAAAACCCTAGCTTATCTAAATAAAGTGAAGTCTTGATTGGGCTATTTCAACTTGACTTCATGATTTGTCTTTGCATTTTGAATCCTCTATTTCAGGTCCTTTGTTCCTTCCTCTGAGAGAACCCATGAACCCATGGCTATAACATATTCTATTTATCAACTATCTACTGAAGGATATATTTTAAAAATGTACAATTTATGAAAACCAACTTAACTAATATTGGGATGATTTTGTAGAAATTCTTCTGATAATAAAAGTACAAAAGAATTATGAATTCTAGGAAGATGGTGATCTAGTGACTACTTTTTAAAAAAAATTTTAATAGAGAGATATTAGTCAACTAGAACTTGGGGTACAGCTCTAGTAGAGTGCTTGTCTAGGATACACTGGGTCCTTCCATTTAAGCTCAATACCACGACTAAATAAATAAATAAGCCGACACTGCAAATTAGTATCTTTCTTTTGTCTTTTGCACTCTCTGCCTTTAGTTGATGAGCCATGGTATCAGCTCATTGCTGTCATATTTAATAGGCAAGCTTGATCTAGTCTAAAACACAAAATGCTGCTTGAGGGAAGTTCAGTGTGTGGGAATATTTAGATGTCACAGTGATTGGAATGTGTTGTTGAATCCAGCCTCCTTGAGGTTCTGTGGGTCAAGTAGAACTCTTACTCATCTTCTGCCCATTGCTGACCCTGTGAGATAACATTTAACTTCTCAGTGCTCCTGAAAAGCAATGCAGCCTTGTGGATGGCTGCTGTGTCACTTACTCCCTGTGTCCAAAACTTGGGAGCAGGCCACATGGACTTGAATGCTTCATCTCTTTTAGATAGATCAAATTTGGAGTCTTGAGGGCTGTAGTCAATCAGCAGTTAGGGCTCTTAGTAAACTAATGCTGTGCTAACAGCCTTCAGACATCTGCTTATGTAATCTTCAGCTCAGTCTTTGGGATTGGTAGCATTACACAGTTGAAGACTATAATGTTTAGAGAAGCCAATTAACTAACAAAGAAGAAAATAATCCAAATTGACTAGTCCCAGAGCCCCCAAGAGGGTCTGATTCTCAGCAACAATGTACTTCCCTTCCCATTTTAAAGTATTTTAATGAAAGTCACTTTAAAAACAGTAAAATATACTAAGTATAAAATAACACTATAGCACTAAATATAGTTAGGGGATAGATATGTATATAAAATCTGAGCTCAGTCCTTTGTGATTCTGATTGTAGATACTCTCACCAATTTATCTTCACTGGAAAGCAAGTACCAGTCTGACTTCCTTTCATCATGAATGTGTTCTCTATGTTCTTACTGGATGGGATGTGAGCTGGACCACTCATATTGGATTATTCCACATCTGTATCACTTTCCTGAATATGATGTTACATGGGCTCACCTATGATTTCCTATTCATGTTTCAAAATCTGTCCTTTTATTTAAGTAATGTTTATGACTAATAGTATAGTATTTTACTATATGCTTACTACAAATAGTGATCAGGGTAATTGCTTTTGTGTTATTTTGTTTTGGGTTTTTGGTCAGGGTTTCACTATGTAGCCTTGGCTGGCCTGGATCTCACTATGCAGACCAGGCTGCACTCAGACTCATAGAGATATGTCTGTTCATGCCTTGGACTACTGATTCAAGGCTAGCACCACCACACTAGCATGGATAAGTAGTATAGTCATCCATTTAAATCCTGATTTCTTTGTGTTTGGAAAATTTAAGATGTTCTTTATTAGCTATTTTGAACAATACAATCAACTATTGTCAGCCATCATTCCCCTGTGGTATTACAGAGTGTTTGAAGTTATTCCCACTGTTCAAGTATACTGCTATGTGATATTCCATCATAGAAATATACTAGAGTTCATTCATTGACTCCTCAATAGATGTGTATCCAAGATTTCTAGACTTATACAATTAAGATCAAACTGCTATAGATTTTTTTAGGCAATTTTATTTTGTTTTGGAGACAAGGTCTTTCTATACATGTCTAGGAACTAACTCCAAAGATCAGCTCAACCTCACAAAGACCAATCTGTCTCTGCCTCCTGAGTACTATGATTAAAGATGTACTTTGATGCTTAGCTCCAAAATCTTCTTTATATTTATTCATTAGTAGACTCTAGGGATGGGATCCAGTACTTCACCCATACCAACCAAATGGTCTACCACTAAACCACAAATGCAGCTTCATAACTGATGACAAGAGGAATACATGCCTTATTGAAAATAGTATAAGCAGTTTAATAATAATCTCTAAAGAAGTACAATATTTAAAGACTTGTTTTAGGATTTGAAGTTAAAAGATATATTCCCTTTTTCTTACATTGTGCAGCATTGTGTATGCAGGGGTTTTTTGCTTTGTTTTGTTTAAAAAAATTCAGTCAACACAAGAAAAGTTCTGAGACACATTAAAAGTGGGAACTTTATAACTCTGTGTGCCTACATGGAAAAGCCAGAAAGAGCACAAATAAACAGCTCAATGATACAGCTTAAGACCCTAGACAAATAAAACCAGAACAAACCTAAATCCAGTAAACAGGAACAAATGACACAAAGCAGGGCAGAGTTAGTGAAACACAAGCTAGCAGATAGGACAATAGAAAGAACCAATCAACAATGAATTTTCCTCTTAGGACTGCTTTCATTGTGTCCCATAAGTTTGGGTATGTTGTGGCTTCATTTTCATTAAACTCTAGAAAGTCTTTAATTTCTTTCTTTATTTCTTCCTTGAGCAAGATATCATTGAGAAGAGTGTTGTTAAGCTTCCATGTGTATGTGGGCATTCTATTGTTTATATTGTTATTGAGGAGCAGCCTTAGTCCATGGTGGTCTGATAAGATACAAGGAATTATTTCAATCTTCTTGTATCTATTGAGACCCATAGCAGCCTTATTTATAATAGCCAGAAACTGGAAACAACCCAGATGTTCCTCAACAGAGGAATGGATACAGAAACTATGGTACATCTACACAATGGAGTACTACTCAGCTATTAAAAACAATGAATTTATGAAATTCTTAGGGAAATGGATGGATCCAGAGAATATCATCCTGAGTGAGGTAACCCAGTCACAAAAGAACACACATGGTATGTACTCTCTGATAAGTGTTTATTAGTGCAGAAGATTGGAATACACAAAGTACAATCCACAAACCACAAGAAACTCAAGAAGAAGGAAGACCAAAATGTGGACATTTCATTCCTTCTTTTTTTGTTTGTTTGTTTTTTTATTATTATTATTATTTTTAATTATCTGTAGCTGACACTGAAAAGTTCTCTTAAAACTTCATTACAGTATGGTTGTGTTACTTGTGCTCTGTCATGTCAATGCTCTGAAATGTCACTGCTCACCACTCATCCATGACTCCTCAGCTTAAAAGTCAGAAGATAATACTTTGTCTAGCTAGGCAAAATGTAATACTGTGTCCACCTTTGACTTCTAAACTTCTGAACTTCTGAACTTGATTTTTCCTATAGAAAACTTGTACTAGGGACACACTGGTATCACAATTAGGCTCCTGAGTCCACTTTTGTGGTCCTGATTGATCAGTCTTAGGATGTGTGCTCAATTAACTATTCTTGCTTAATTCAGATCATTGTTTGTGGGATTTGTGTGGTGATTTCTGAATCCCAACAGTTCCAATATTTTATCATGCCTATAACATAACAGTCCTGAAATTTCATCTTTTATCTGTAAAATACCTAATAATGAATGGAAACTTTAAAACTATTATCAATTCTTTATAATGAGATCATTTTAAAATAAGAAATATCAATATTAGGGCTGTAGGCATCATAGCAACTAAGAGCATTTATTAGATTTTACCTTAATCAATGATGTGTGGATCACCATATATTTTCATATATATATATATATATATATATATATATATATATATATGCATTTATCCAGCTGAGAAGAAAGAAAATAAAATGTTAAACATGCAGAAATAAAGGTTGAGCTCCTGGTAAATGACTGTTATATGTGGATAAAAATGTGAGAGTAAATAAAGGAAATATGCAGAAAGGTAGAAAGTGACCCATATGTACTGCTTCCATGTTGTATATAGAGAACCTATTGTCTCAAAAATGCCTGGTCTTCTGAATTTTGAAACATGTCCATTCCTTCTTCTATGCCTTTTGTTCTCCTTTGTGCTTCAGTTGTAGGGCTTGTGTTGTACATGCATCACATGGGGTTGGGAACCCTATAGTCTTTTTATTCTACATTTGGATGAGTTATGGGCTTCTGTAAAGGTCTCTGTCTGCTGTATGGCAAAAGAAAGGCTTCTTTGGGAATGAAGGATGATACCTAATCCTACCTGTAGGTATAAGAAAAAGTGTCTAAGACTATTTAAATTGTTTACCTGATATTCATTTAACTTTTTTAGGTGGAATCTACTGAGAAAAATCATTCATTTCATTTAGTCTTTCCAATTTTGTAGAGGATGGTCTTTTGAAGTATGACCTCGTGTTCTTGCGATTTTCTCAGTGTCTGTTGTTAAGTGGAAATTTAAGGTTTCTTTGGAAAGGCAGTTGTGATGAATGGTGTTTTCCTGGAGCAAACATACAAAACAATCTTTTTCTGAAGTGGTCACAGGTGAAAGACTAAGGCAGGCTCATGAAACAGACACAGGACAAAGGATGTTTTGCTAAAGGAAACATGTAAATGGACATGTGATAAAAGATCCTTTGCTAAGAAGACACATGTATTTATCCTTGTAATTGTGTTGTTGACCTGTATTTTGGGGGACTCCATAGAGAGAAATGAATTAAACACTTCTGGTGGTATGAGGTAGATTTTTTGCAGCTTTTGTGGACTCAGGGTGATTGGCAGAGTGGTATCAGCTGAGACAGACTCATGTGGATTTTTGCTAAGTCAGACTCATGTGCTGAAGCAAGAAATATTGTCAAGTTAGACCTGTAGAGGACATGTGTTTGGAAGGACTATATAAAGGACTCAATGGACAGTGACAGAGGCTGAAGTAGGCTTGTTTATAGAACTAGCTGTGCAATGCTTATTGGTCTAGCATCTTCACTGATCTTCACTTCAGTGAATGAGTCACAGCCGAGAACTTCTCCTGGAGTTCCTCCTGGTCCCTTCTGCTGACTTGTGTTGAGGTTGAGGCATGGTTGTCTCTGCTAGGTAGTGTCACCACTGCTGCTTCCTATTTGCTATCCCAACTCTGCCAAACTGGACTGCTGATATTTCCATGAAGTGTTTGCAAGTGGAACGAGCTGGCACTGCTAAACTGTGAATATATCTGCCAATTTCCAGACAACACAGATGGGATTTGCTCCAAAGAGCCTTTCTAAACAGGTCCACTCTCTCCCTACCCCACACATACCTGCCCCATACTTTTTCTTTTTCATGACCTCTGGTGGGTATTAGGTTACAAGAGAGGTTAAAGCATTTAAGAACCATCATTAAAATAGGTTTTGAAAGAATTAAAGTTGCATTAAGTCTCCCTTTTCATTTATGATTTTGTTAATACTGCCTCTCTGATTTTTACTTAATTTTGTTAATAGTTTATCTATCATTTTGATTTTCTCAAAGAACCAGCACTTTGTTTTCTTGATTCTTTGTATTGTTCTCCTTGTTTCAAGCTGATTGATATCAGCCCCAAGTTGGATTATTTTCTACCATCTAGTCCTCTTGGATATATTTTCTTGTCATTCTAGAGCTTTTAAAGTGTATTTTAAATTGCTAGTATATAAACTCTCCAATTTCTTTATGAAGATACATAGTGCTATGAACTTTCCTTTTAGCACTGCTTTTATTGTACCTTGTATTTTTGTGATATGTGTATTTTATTTTATTTTATATATATTACTCTTTTGCTAATACAAGTAAATGCATTTCACCTTTGCACCTATGGGGGTGAAAAGAGGACATTTCGTCCCCTGAATCCAGAATTACAGATAATTTTGATATCATGTGGGTGCTGGGAATTGAACCTGGGTGACATGGAGTTTTTTGCCTACATGTGTATATGTATACCATGTTAATGGCTGATGTTCATGGATGTCTGAGGAAGTCAGCAGATCCCCTGAGTTTTGGCTTATGGGTGATTGCAAGATGCTAGATGATTTCTATAACCCAAACCTAGGTCCTCTTGTAGACCAACAAGTAGTTAAGTACTTGTTCTTAAGTACACAGCCATCTCCATCTCAATGATGTAAGTTTTTAAATGCACAATCCATTCTTTCTCTGCTTCTTATCCTATGTATGTCTCTATTGGAATTTGTGAATACTCCAAAGCTAGCTGTCATTTGTAGTTAATGTTAAAAGAAAATTCTTTTTTGAAATTTTTTATTGAATATTTTCTTTTTTTAATTAGATATTTTATTTACATGTCATACAATATCTTCTTTCCCAGTTTCCCCTCTGAAAAAAAGGGAAAAAATAAAATAAAATGAAAACAAAAACAAAAACAAACTCCTGTTCCCTCCACCCAACCCCATGTTCACCACCCCACCCCCTCCTGCTTACTTGCCTTGGCATTTCCCTACACTGGGACATAGAACTTTCACAGGGCCAAAGGCTTCTCCTCCCATTGATGACCGATTTGGCCATCCTCTATCATACATATGCAGCTGAAGCCATTAGTTCCACCATTAGTCCCATCTTTTGTTGGTGGTTTAGTCCCTGGGATCTCTGAGGGTACTAGTTAGTTCATATTACTGTTTGTCCTAAGGGGCTGCAACACTTTCAGCTCTTTGGGTCCTTTCTCTAGCTCCTTCATTGGGGACCCTATACTCAGTCCAATGAATGACTGTGAGCCTCTACTTCTGTATCAGTAGGGTACTGTCAGAGCCTCTTAGACAGCTGTAGCAGGCTCCTGTAATCCAGCACTTGCTGGCATCCATAATAGTGCCAGGATTTGCTGGTTGAATATAGGAAGGATTCCCAGGTGGAGCTGTCTATGGATTGTCCTTCCTTCAATCTCTGCTCCATAGTTAGTCTCTGCAACTCCTTCCATGATTATTTTGTTCCCCTTTTAAGAAGGAATGAAGTATCCACATTTTGGTCTTCCTTCTTGAGTTTCTTGTAGTTTGTGGATTGTACTTTATGTATTCCGATCTTCTGGGCTAATAACCACTTATCAGACAGTGCATAGCATGTGTGTCCTTTTGTGATTGGGTTACTTCAGACCTTGTAATTATCAGGATGTCATTGTCTTCTGTATAGACACTCACATACAAAAGATAAAGTTTTAGATTCTCAGGATGGCAAAGGGAGAGCTTTTGGTCTCTGTGATTTATAGTTAACAGAATTACAGAAGTAAGTTCAGTTCTTTTACATTTAAGGTTTTAACTATAATGATTAATGAATGAACAAGAATGAAATAAAAATGAAAAGAAAAGATATATCTGCTCCTATATATGGTGAAGGAGAAGACTTTTAAAAAAATAAAAGAGAGCATTGCCAGAGGCAGACATTTCTGGGAGTGTCCATAGTGGTCTTGTCATATGAGGAGCCATGTAAAGAGATGTAGGAGGGAAAAGGAGAGGGTAGAAGAAAACCAAGAGCAGCTTCCAGGAGACCAAAGTTACAAAAGAGACTTATACTTACAATGGCTGGATGACATAGGGAGGACCCTCTAAGGAAAGAGCAGCTCAACCACTGATCAGGAGCCTTCAGAGTACATAGTTAAGAAAGTCAGTCATAGCCTCTAACAGTTAGGACCTGAGGGATATTAGGAGATCCTGGTGGCCATGCCTGCTTTGATATGTTAAATAGGAAACTCATCACACTTGGGGGCTGTAAGGAATCCCAGTGCAATGAAAACTTTCTGGAGTCTATGAGGGTGACCCTAGAAAGGACTCTGACAATGCTTAAGGAATGAAACATAATGATAGGCAGAAGGCTGGGCAAGGGAGATGTTGTTGAATGAGGTTAAGGGAGTGGAGCAAATGCTGAAAATACAGTATCAATACATGAAATTATCAATTAAAGAAGGTAGAGAAAGTAACAAAATAAAATTGAAGTGGGAATTTAGTCTAATGGGATCCAGGGAAGTGAAGACACAGAGATAGAGGGAGAAAGAATAAAAAAAAAATGAAATATGCACATAGATTATATATAGAAACTGATCATATTGTAAACTAATTAAAAATAAAAGTTATACATTTTAAAAATAAATCTTGTGCAGACAAAGGTAAACATCTGTAGCTCTGACAGCTAGATCTCCATCCTGAAGACAGGACTGAGTATCAAGGCAATGGCCAAAACGAGCAAGGACAGAGGATGTCAAAGATTGCATTGGGGAGCTTAAGGTTTCATTATATTTTTGTAAATATTGAGTTCTGCAGGGGATTTATGATCACCTAGAAGTTGTGTAACAGATATCCTAGGAAGGATTCAATGTAGCATTAGTTTTCTATAAGATAAAATGTTGAGAATAAAATGGAAACAGGTGAAGGGGAACATTATAAATAATATATAGTAGATAATATGTATTTTTTAAACCTTTAAATAAATATACAAGTGCAATGTGGGAAAACAAAGGTATTTGTGGTTTCTCGGCATTTGGGCCTGTACAGTGTATGGCATCACGTGTTTTAGTATCTCTTGGAGAAAGAGTAAATTGAAGAAAACTAAACTTTCTTCAACTGAAGCAACTTTATTCATGTGGTGTATTTGTTACCATTTCTATTACTGCAACAAAAAACCATGACCAAAAAGCAAGGTGGGGAGGAAAGGGTGTATTAAGTTTATACTTCCACATTGCTGTTTTATACCAAAGGATGTCAGGATAGGTACTCATACAGGGCGTGGACATGGGGGCAGGAGCTGATGGAGAGACCATGGAAGAATGTTGCTTACTGGCTTGTTTCACATGGCTTGCTAGCCCATTTCTTATACAAAGTAGGACTACCAGTCCAGGGATGGTATTCCACACCATGGGCTGGTCCTTGATCACTAATTTAAAAACTGGCTTACATTTGGATCTCATGGAGGCATTTTCTCAACTGATCCTCCTTCCTCTCTAATGACCACAGGCTGTGGCAAGCTAACATACAAACCAGTATATTTAGTAGTCTAGGTTTCTGCCAATTGCACCCACATGCATTAAGCTATTTGGTGAAAAACAATGAGTCCACTTAAGAGTTTTTGAAAATTTCATATAATTACATTATTTTCCTATTCTCTCTTCCTCCAAATCCTACAATGTACTCCTCCCATCTTCCTTTCACATTTGTGTCCTCCTTTTTCATTAAGTATTTGTGTGTGTGAGTGTGTGTGTGTGTGTGTGTGTGTGTGTGTGCTTATTCTATTTTTAACCATAAAACTGATCATGTTTGAAAGGGGAAATTAGCAATTACAATTACCATCATGTTCATAACAAGTAGCATATCAATGCTATTGTGGTTAGGACATTAAACATTACTCAAAGGCACATGTTTTGAATGTTTGGTGCTCTGTTGGTGGAGGGGAGTATTAGTATTTATAGGAAAATATTTTTTTATAACTTGGACAGGACAATGTTCTGTGACTTTGGATGTTATATCTGGTGCCCAGTTCCTTCTTACATTCTCCCATCTATAAAAGGTTAAGGAAATTCCTCCACTACACACTCATACTGCCCTGATATTCTCCTAAGGCATGTTGAGTCATGGAAATTTGTACTAAAACTTTGATAGCATGAAATAAAATAAACCTCTCATAATTTTTTATCATATTAGTTAATAAGAAATTAACTAATAAGGATGCTGAAGTGATGACTCAGTGGTTAAGAGTACTAGCTGTTCTTCAGGAGGGTCTGTGATGACCTCCAACATCTTTATACTGGCTTGCAGACATCTTTACCTACAGTTCCAAGAATTGTAATGTCCTTTCTGACCTGACATACATGTGGTGCACATACATACATGCAGGCAAACACTAAAGAATGTAAAAAATTTAAAAAATAATTAAAAGGAACAGTAATGAACATAAGTTTAATTAACATATAAACTTTACTTAAATGTGTCATTTTGGAAATTGAAAATATGTTAGATGTATTTATGAAAACTGGGTTTTATGCTAAACATCAAATTTCCAACATTAGCATCAATGGATCAATGAATGGAGGATTAGTGAATAGACTATGACAAATAGTATTGTATAAGAAATGATGAGATGGACATTTATTTAAGAGTATTTGCTGCTTTAGCAGAGGACCAAGTTTTCATTTACAGCACCCAACTAATGACTCAAAACTACACATAACTCCAGCTCTAGGGAATTGAATGCCTGATTTTGACTTCAATGGGAATTACAACATTGTAGACACTTATATAATCATGCACAGTAAAAATAGATTTTTTCTGAAATAATTCACAGATGGAGGGGTTGCTCTCCAGACCTGTCTCCGCAATAAAGTGCTATTGGCAATTGATAGCTGTGGGGGAATGGGTATTATGTCCTTTGGAGTTTGTAATCACTGTAGGTTCCAAGGCTCCAGTGGATGATCCTACATTCATGCCTTCACGAGCAGTGCTAACTAGACTTACTGTGTTATCAAAAAGAAAAGAAAAAATATATGGAAGGATGGAGGGAAGATGAAGGGGATACAAATAGGAGTTAGAGTAAACAAATGAGGCATATATATGCACATATAAACATACATATATGTATCTGTGTATAAATATAGGTTCATATTTCATTATATACATATATCAAGTTTCCAGAGGACTTAAAAAATCATTAAAAAACTAATGTGGATAATGATATAACAATCTTGCAGAGTTGTTTAAAAAATGACAGGATGTTTCTACTTATTTCTTGTTTGCATTTATATTTGTATGTGTGTGTGTGAGTGTGTGTGTGTGTGTGTGTGTGTGTGTGTGTGTGTCCATTCTCCTGTTTATTCTTGACTCCTCAACCAGCAGGTCATTGTTCAGTGCCAGGGTTTATACAAAGAGGATTAAGAGGTCAGAAGTTAAGGAGGCCAGAGATAAAGGAGATACAACATGAGGACAAGAAGACTTATACAAGTTGTACCTCATGTCAAACAAGTTTATTAAGAAGTATACCGTTTTATTTTCAATTTTTATGAAATGAGAAATGAAAACAATGATGATAATAAAAAGCCTATTATATATTAAGACAAAGTCAATGTGGAGCTGAATCAAACATGTTGCACAAAGGAAACCAAGGATATTATCAGTATATCCTCAGAGATCAAGCACATAGCAACCTTGATACTTCCTCTTAGCCATTTAGAGTGGGGAGAATTTGGTTCTCAACATCAGAAACTCCAGTGCCTCCAAGGCCCTGC
>JADRCC010573969.1:0-19245 GCA_019843855.1 Hylomyscus alleni | reverse complement strand
TCTCTTTGTCTGTCTCTGTCTCTGTCTCTGTCTCTGTCTCTGTCTCTGTCTCTCTCTCTCTCTCTCTCTCTCTCTGTGTGTGTGTGTGTGTGTGTGTGTGTGTGAGAGAGAGAGAGAGAGAGAGAGAGAGAGAGAGAGAGAGAGAGAGACCTATCAAGTTTAGTTAGGGTTACCTGCATGAGCAAGGGGCAGTGGTGTAGGTTTATTTGCAAGAGCATGGACAGCTTACTAGTCTCTACATCACTAAAGAAAATGTGTCCTTCTCCCCCAGTATCCAATAACAGCCCATAGATCCCCAAAAGTGTCGGACTCATTACCTCATTAACTGAGTAGGTTTCTACCATCTCCACGAGTCTTATCTCTGAAAGTTAAGCATATTGATAGTATCTGTCTAAAAGACTACAAGGGTGCCTAAATGAGACATGGTATCCAGAGCACTGAACACTAACTAGATCTTAAACACACTATCACAGCAATCCCATCTGGAATAACCACGGGTTCTGTGAACAAACCGTCACGTAACTGATGGCAAGGGAGGATTAAGCAGGTTCATGAAACACCTTGTGAATGAGCAGGGTAAGGAGAAGTTGCCTGGGCTGCAGTTTGGGAGAGTGAGCTGAAGTGGAAGCAGAGACCGCTGAGACCAACCTCCTGAAAGGGGGTGTGTGCTTGACACCATGTTGGACTTGACTTCCAAACCTTGTGATTCCATTTGGTCACTACTCAATTTTTCATGCATGAAGATGTCATTTGAGTTTCTACTGCCAGGATTTTAATCATTTAATTTCCCTTAAGCTGTCAAGTGCTCACTTCTGTACACAAAGAGGATAGGTTATTTTAGAATCAGTTTTGTGAACCCTCTACTCTTGTCTTGGGGTCTACTCTGAACCCTAGATTTTTAGGAGTTAGTCAACTACCTGGGATTTTGCCTTGATTTTTTTGAGCTCATTTAACTTTGCTAGCTTGCTAACTTGGTCAGTCCTGGGTAGGTAAAAACTGAATGGTGACCTAGGGGGACAGTTCAGACCAAAAATAGAATAACTCGGTTGCCTAAAGTCCTGTGTTGGCATGCAGGCATGGAAGCAATCTACAACGAGGTAGTGTTCAGCTTGAGTGCCAGGATCACTCACTCATACAGAAATGATGTTCTAGAATGTCTTATCAGCTGGATTCTTCCTGACTCTTCCCAGGGATAGAAAAGGAGACGTGTAAGGAAGAGGGCTGCTGTAAGGACAAAAGCCACACTTTGTAGCTGAAATCACAGAACTGCTTGCAGAAATACATTGTTCTCAGTGTGCAAGAGCACACTGAGTGGGGAGCAACCTCACAGCACCTGTGCAAAACCTCTTGCCACAACACCATTGTACAAAATCAAACACTCTGGAGGGAGGGGGCAGGGCCACCTGAGGTAGTGGGAACAGAATATAGGTAAGAATTGAATGGCTAAGCCACGTGGCTAGAGTAAGTTCTGGCTTCTGAAATGTGCCCACCCTACCCCCCACTCCCAGCCACCTAGGCAAAGAGCTGCCACAGACAGAATTAAATGCAGGTCTCCAAGGGAGTTAGGAACTATGCAGACTAAAGTGAATCACAATCAGAAACAAGGATTAAGTTGTTTAATTCTGAAGAGTTCTCTCCTAATTTTCTGAAATAAATGTCATTTCCAGTGATCCCTGTTCTGAACATTAATATAATAAGCAAGCCAGCTAATAGAATGCATACTAATAATGGAGTAGTTCGGCAGTGAGTGTATCTAAATATCCATTTCAGGAAATAACATTTGTTAAAGTGTGAAAATGGATAAAAAGAACAAAAGAAAAATATTGCTTTTTCTATTGTGTTTGACGGAGTTTCATTAAGCAGACTACTTAGCGTGATCAAATGCTCCCTGGGAATTAGCAATCTCAGAATTTGTAAGGATGCTTCCAGCATCAAAAAGCTGCCACCTCGCTGCTGTAGCTTCAGGAAGTAGGGTAGCAGCAAGACCACTGACAATGGACTGGCACCCTGGTACCCTGAAGCAAGCATGGTGGTGGCCAGGAGGTGGGCCCGCTTCCTTGCATGTGGTAGAAGCTATTCTGTTTGTCAACTCTTATAAATGTGCATTGCGCTCTTTTCTGTTGGCACAGAGACCCGTACAGCATTCCAAGCCTGTGCCATTTATTGAAAGAAGGGACGTCACAGTGTGATTTATTTCTCTTAAAAAACTCAAATAAACAAATAAACAAACAAAAAAATCCCCTTATTCTCAAGACCAATAGCAGCAATGACATAAAGGAACCAAATGGCCACAGTGACATGTCCTAGCTGTCCGTGATTGATGGCTCATCTTCTGTTCACTCTGGGCAGGTTATGTGAAGGCAAAAAAATGGGGCAGAGGCCTGTGCTTTTCATGGGCTTTCTTTCCTTATCTGATAGTGGTGGGGTGTGGGAAGGGCTGGGAAAGGCCAGATGGTCTAGCAACCATCCATGCAACTCAGGATTGGAAGGTTCCCCAGACTCTAAAGCTCAGAAAGATTTGGGGGAAATTGGGATGAGTTAGAGGTAAGTAGACTAGACCAGCTGATGAAAGATTTTTATGCATGCGGAGTTGTCTGGCCTTGACTCTGGCTCAAGCATATACTGCGCTGCTGTTCACGGTCTCCCCAGCAGAATCACTTCTACTTAAGACACATCTCTTAGAATGGTGAGCTCCTAGAAGGTGTCAAGAAAGGAGATGTCACATACTTGCACTCCTTTCTACTTTGGGGTGACAAAAGATACAACCCTGTCACTTCCTCTTTCCTGAGGCAACATTTAGATTTTGTCTTTCCCTAGAGCTATAAGCCTATGGCAGTTCAGAGTCATGGTTCATAGAGAGTAGAGTGTGTGTGTGTGTGTGTGTATGTATGTGTGTATTTGTGTGTGTGTATGTATGTGTGTATTTGTGTGCATGTGTACATACATGGATATGTGTAACATGTAAGTGCCCTGTGTTTGTGTGTGTGCATGTGTACAAGTGGGTATGTAAACATGTATGTGTTCATGTTTATGTACAGATGTGTATGCATGTGTATGTGTATGTATGTGTGTACACACATTGTGCAGATGGAGAACAGAGGTTGATGTCAGGGACCTTCCTCCACAGTTTCTCTACCTGTTTTCACTCTTTAGACAGGCCCTGTGCAGAAGAGCCTAGAGCTTTCTGATTGGCTGGGCTGGCTGGACAGTGAATTCCAGGGATCCTACTACTTCCATCTTGCCAGGCCTGGGGTTACAGATGTCTACCACCACACAAGGCTTTTTATATTGGTTGTGGGAATCTGAATACAGGTCCTTAACCTTGCACAGCAAAGACTTGATCCATTGAGCCATCTTCCCAGGCCCCAAACCCTAAAGTATGAGATTAAAAAACAACATCTACATTTAATACTGTTGCATAGTATATTTAGAAGCGAAATTAAACTATGATGAAAAAACCAGGACCAAGGCTATTTATGGGCAAGATGAGTGGGAGGGGGTATTTTTAGTATCCTGACATAGCAGAAATATGCTATATGTTGTAAGCATGTAAGTTATACAAATGTGTGAAGTTTTGAAACTCAGGAGAACTCTATGCTAAAGATTTTAGTATTTTACTATGAGCAGAGATTTGAATATTTTACCATAAGCAAATCACACCACACTGAGCAACATTTAGAAAAAGGATAAAAATTAGCAATGTTACCCTCATAAGCATCCTTTAATCAAATCTTTGGATGTGTTCATGATTATTACATTATGGTTAAAAATCATGAAGAATTTGGGGATAATATACATACTCTATAGCATCATATGGATGGGCAAGTGACAGGGAAAATCTACTGGCTCCAGAGTAGGCAGGAAGTAGAGAGAAGGAGCTTACTTCTCTCACACTAAGCTATGATCCCATAAATAGGCCAGCCAGTTCATGAGTCCAAAGCCTTAGTGTTTTAGTCAGCTTCTGAAATTCTACCACTGAGCATTAAGGATCAACCTTCTGACACGCGTTCGGAGAGATAGTTCCTATTCAAGCCAATGCAAGCTTTCAAAGAACAAGGCCACCTATCACAGACGCATCTGTTACTGTACAAATATGAATGGTATAACTTACTCTGAATGCACAGAACACCGCCTACTTGAGGACAAAGAGAGCTGCTCCTCCACAGTGGTAAGACAATCAGCCTTGCTTCTTTCAATTTTCCCCTGAACACCTTAGGTAAGGAATAGTGGGACTGCTGGGTGTGCACTTACTCCAAAATTCTCCTTTTCGCTTTCCCTGGGCCACACAGCTTTCCAGGTTCAGTAACAGGACAGGACGCCAGGGCCATGCTTGAAGTTCATGCTCTCTTGCCACGACACACAGCACAGGTACTTCTCTGAGAACTACTGACTTCCCACCTACTGGAAGGCATGCCCACCTCTCCCTCTCATGTTTCTCAATGTTTTTCTTACTCTCCAATGCCCACAACCCCCCTTCTAAGGGTTGAAGTTTTAAGCCTCATAAGCCAGAGAGACTTGGAGAATATTTCTATTTCCCACCCCCAACTCAACCACCATTGCCATGACCAAAGCAGACAGGAATTGTTGAGGTGGCAAAACACAGCCACTACCTATATTAAAAGACCCGAGTTCAAATGGCTAATAAAGAGGTGCATGTAGATTTTAGTGCAGAATAACATTCTCAAAATGGGGTCTAAAAACCGAATATATACAAATGCTACCTTATGCCTGACCACAGCTGAGACCCCAGAAGAGCCAGAATTGGTTAGATAAGGATGACACCCACTTCACTCTCCCAGCTACCAGCATGATGCATGCTGGGAAGCTATTGGCATGAGGCATTTGACCCTACCCTTCTCAGTTGTCTGTGTAAATGGTGACACTTGGGTCACCCTGTGTCTCAGACTCCAATCCCTTTCAACCAGGAACCTGTGCATGGAGCGTCTGCCAACCTTCAGGGCTGACTGGAGCCCAGCCTCCTCTGCAGCTCTGTCCCTAGCCTCTGGTGGAAGTGTTAATGACAGGGAAATAGATACCAGCAGGAGGGACAGGGAAAGGCAAGAAAAAGCCACCAATGAATGGTACAAAAGCCAATAATTAGCTCTTGGATAATCACAATTTGAAAGAATCAGAGTAATTCTAGGACGGGGAACTCTCAAGGGATAATTGTCTGAACAGAAAGGAGGGAGAGGATGACCACCCAAGCTAAAAGGGCCAGGGACACCTGCTGCCTCATCAGTCCATTTCAATGACCTCATCTCTTGTCCCCCTTCTATCAGCACTGTGAACTTGAGCTTTGGTGGCCCCTGTGGTCACACAGTCACATGATTAGGGAGAAGCATGACACCTTGTACCACCGATGCTCTTTACACAGTGCTGGTGTAAAGCATCTCCCCCAAACCCTCCAACATACGTAACAGGAGATCACAGAATTCAACTCGGCATAATCTTGATGAATCAAACACTGCCTGCCCCTGGCTACTTCCCACCCTCTTCTTTCCTTTTAGAAGATATTACCTGGGCTAGGTACTATATGGGCCACCTTACTAAATA
Source organism: Hylomyscus alleni (assembly GCA_019843855.1). Lineage (NCBI taxonomy): Eukaryota > Metazoa > Chordata > Mammalia > Rodentia > Muridae > Hylomyscus > Hylomyscus alleni. The sequence continues at coordinate 13,692 of JADRCC010573969.1, read as the reverse complement.
TTAAAAATAAACTTATCGCACACAACATTAAAAAGAAGGATGTCTTCTTGTCCTGTTATCTTGATCTGAAATCAAATTCCCTTATTTTATCTACAACATTCTTGACATCCTACAAAAAGATGCTAGATCACCCCACACACCCTCAACACCCCTGGCTCTTTTTAGTTCCCTAACCCTTCCCAAATGGAACTGAATTGAGAGAACATACTCTTTTGCTTTTTTATCTTTGAGGTAAGATGAAGTCTCTGGGAAAGTGGACATATTTGAATACAATTATAAGGCCCTTGTTCTGCCTGATGATCGGATTTCCTTTCTGAGCCTAATGCTACTTAGTTCGTGCCCATGTGGGCAGAGGGGAGGAGACACTGAGAGACGGTAAGGCCTGCTCCTTCTGGTAATGTCCAGCAATTCTTAGAGAAAGCATTATGGCACAGAGCACTTGAAATGAGTATTATTGACTCTGAAACCCATTTTAAAAATCTATAGTTACCAGCAATAATATTGATGATTTTGTCTATAAAAAAAACCCTTTATCTCATATCTGGCTGGCTATAAAAGAGGCATGTGACTTTAAATTCTCTCTGTCTCTACAAGGTCAAACTCACTCCTAAGGTACAGGGAATGAGAAGAAACTGGATGCTAAAGCTCACAGACCCTTGTAGGGATTAGCTTCCCAAAAGTCTTCTGCCGCTGCTGCTTCCCTGAATAAAGTGAGTGACTTACTGCACCTGTCCTCACCCTCGGGAAGGGGGCCAACCGCGAGCGGGTTCTCTAAAATCTATCTCGTACCCACCATGTCTGACACTAGATGAGTCGCTCCGTGGTGTAGGTGGGCTCTTTGATGTTAAAGGTGGCTCTCTGGGTTTCACTTATTCATATCACATATATCACATGATGGGTGATGCCAACAGCATGCTCATTTGGGAAAAACATCATAAAGGAGCAAAGATCCCTAGGAGGGACTTGGGCTCTAGCCTCTGGTGCTATCAGCTCCACAGGCCTGAGTCTCACTTTCAGTCTCCTTGCCTCTGAAGTGTAGCTAAAGTCTTAAATCTTTTTAACTTATAGGACTACTTCGTTTCCTCCCTGCAGAGAACTTCACACTCTCAAATCCCTCCAGAAGTAACTCTTGAAGCTCATACCTGTGAGCTTCACAGGTACCTGACACAGGTATGAAGTGACACTCATACCTGTGTCAGGGCATCGTGGAGTCTCTACGCTACCACCATTGTATCCCTCTTCTAATAGAGCAGTTAGCAAAAGTCTCTGTTACTGATTGCCATTTGAAGACTTTAGTTACAAGAGTACACGTATGCCCCTCCAACCGGCATGGACGCATATGTACATACATGGTCATGTATGATAGAGCTTAGCAGTTGTCAAAAGTGCTGGCTGGGAATGGTGGTTTAGATCTGTAATTCTTTTTTTTTCCTCATAATTATTTTGTTATTTTATTTTTTTAAAATTTTTAAAAATTTATTTACATTTCAAGTGTTATCCCCTTACCCAGTTTCCCCACTCCCAAAAAACCCCTATCCTGTCCCCTCCCCCTGCTTCTATGAGGATGTTCTTCCACCCACCCATCCACTCCTGCCTACCTGCCTTCTATCCCCCTACACTGGGGCATCTACCGAGCCTTCATAGGAGCCTTCTCTCCTCCCATTGATGCCTGACAAGGTCATCCTCTGCTACATATGCAGCTGGAGCCATGAGTCCCTCCATGTGTACTCTTTGGTTGGTGGCTTAGTCCCTGGGAGCTCTGGGGTGATCTGGTTGGTTGATATTGTTGTTCTTCCTATGGGGTTACAAACCCCTTCAGCTCCTTTCTCTAACTCCTCCATTGGGGACTCCATATTCAGTGCAATGGTTGGCTGCCAGCATCAATGACTCTGCATTTGTAAGGTTGGGGCAGGGCCTCTGAGGGACAGCTATGTCAGGCTCCTTTCAGCAAGCATTTCTTGGCATCCACAATAGTGTCAGAGTTAGGTGACTATATCTGGGATCAATCCCGAGGTGGGGCAGTCTCTGGATGGCCTTTCCTTCAATTTCTACTCTGCACTTTGTCTCCATATTTCCTCCTGTGAGTATTTTGTTCCCCTGTCTAACAAGGACCGAAGCACCCACATTTTAGTCTTCCTTCTTCTTGAGTTTCATGCGGTCTGTGAATTGTATCTTGGGTATTCAGTGAATGCATACCATGTGTGTTCTTTTGGGATTGGATTGCCTTACTCAGGATGATATTTTCTAGGTCCATCCCCTTCCCTAAGAATTTCACGAATTCACCATTTTTAATAGCTGAATAGTACTACTCAGGAGTAGTGCTACTCAGGGTCTGAGGCAGGAGGATAGAAAGCCCAGTGCCTGCTTAAGCATCATGGTGAGTTAACATAGACATATATGGTCAATCTAGGCAAGCGAGACTGCCTCAAAATAAGAAGTTAACACAGACCCGGGGCTATGGGTCTGCAGTACATCAGTTCTTTGCCTCATACACACAAAGCCCTCGATTCAGTCTCCAGTAGTAAAGAAATAATTTTTTAAAAAGTTTCTGACAGTGAGTCATGGTCAGGTTCTTGCTGATGTCTTTTCTGCATGTGTGGGGTCAGTGCTGCTGACTCTTTGCATGGGCTCCACTTACGACGTTAGCTTCCTCTTCTGTTATTGGCTCAGCAGCACGGCTGCTGCCTTCAGTCTTCATTTCCACTGACTTCAATCTTAATGCATGGCCTCTGTTCTCTGTTCCAGTCCAGTCTGGACAGGAGACTCCTTCCTGCACACCAGTTCAACCACTCTAGGATCCCTGTAAGCTGAGCATCCTCTCTCCCTTTTCACTCCTCTAGGATCCCTGTAAGCTGAGCATCCCATCTCCCTTTTCACTCCTCTAGGATCCCTGTAAGCTGAGCATCCTATCTCCCTTTTCACTCCTCTAGGATCCCTGTAAGCTGAGCATCCCATCTCCCTTTTCATTCCTCTAGGATCCCTGTAAGCTGAGCATCCTATCTCCCTTTTCATCCCCAGTGATTGATGTGTATCTTTTGTAGAGGTAGAGAAGATGTTACCTCTTGTCCTTGGTGCCTCCTTGGGCAAGGACATGATAGGAGCCAGACAGCAGAGGTGTAGGAATACTCTATAATTGCAAGTTCAAAGACCCTTGGACATAGTTGGGCTTCAGTAAAGTATGGCTTAGAGAGCTGACTCAATGGTTAAGAGCACATTCTGTTCCTACAGAAGACTCACATACAGTTCCCTTCACCCTTATCAGGCAGCTCACAATTTCTTGCAACTCCATCTTCAGAGAATCACATGACTTTACCTATACTCATGTGCATATAACCACACTGGCACACACATCCACATATTATTTTTAAATGATAAAATAAATATATTTAAAAAAGATACTGAACATATCTATCTGGCTTTGACCATGCTATTAAAAAGCAATGCATGCGGCTAAGGATGGCTCTCTGCTTTTCTTTTCCTTGGCTTCCATTTTGATCCCTGCAGCATCCTAGTTCCATTGTCATTTTTGGATCTGACCTCCTTACCTTTCTCAACCCTTCCCGTCTGCTGATGACGTCAGAACAGAGATCCACATAGGCCCTCTCACAAGCAGCCTGACTCCTACTGCAGCATGGCCTGAGCTGGTTCTCAGCTGTCTAGAGAATCTCTGCTCCACTTTTCTCTTTGAACGCTGACCAAGATAGAACTCTCTGGAATACTCTTTACCTCTCATTCCCATGAGGACAATGAATGGCTCCCCAGAATTCCCAGAGTGGTTGGTTCATTTGGCCAGTGCCCTGCTAGCTATCTCTTAATTATTTATGTGTCTGTTTCTTTTTCCAGAGTGCATACTTCTCAGGGCCATGGAGTCTGTCATGCTCAGTATTACTGCACACAATAGAAAACACTTAACTATGTGAATACAAACATTTGTCCAACATAAAAATCTGTTTCTTGTCCATCTTTTCCCTTTCTGCTGTACACAACCATCTACACACACGCACACACTGAAATACTTAGTGTATTTATGGCTGACCAACATGCACTGCACACACCCACAACACTACAAGTCCAATCCCTCCTTGAGCTCCAGATGAGTATTTTATGTTTTCTTACTGTGGAGTGGCTGCCTTTTTCCCCACTGCTTTCACAGTGAGAACAGGTGTGTTTTCATTCCCCTCCAAATTCCATTTTCTCCCTTTCAACTTTGTTCTAGAAGAGATAGAAGTAGTGCTAACTAAGGGATTTCATTTGGCACCTGCTGTATACCATTTATCTTGCTTCCAAAATTCATAAGTGGATGTTGGATCCTCACCCCCTGGTAGAGAACCAAGAGCGACAGCCTCTGGCAGAGAACTCTTGCATAGGATTGTGATCTTAGCAAGAAAAAAAAAAAAAAACTAGGAAAGCTTCCTTAAGAACAAGGAAGTAGTCCTCATCTGTCTATGAACCAGGGAACAGACCTCATTGGATATTATATCAGCTGCCTTCTTCATCTCAAACTCCCAGCTTCAAGAATTGTGAAAAAATGAATTTGTGTTGCTGAGAATTTAGTCTGTGGTATACGAAGGATGAAGGTGGGGCAATGTGAAGGCATCAATGAAGACTTCAGAAGTCTAGATCAACACTGGTTAACTGTTCAGCTACATCCCTCCAAAGAACTAGAGAGGAGAACTAAGAAACATGAAATTGAGTGTGGTGACTCAAACTAGAGGTGAAGACAAGAAGACCAGAAGTTTCAGGTTATCTTTAGAGGTGTGGTTGGTCCAAGGCCAGCCTGTGCTCTCTGAGATAGTGTCTTTAAAAGGAAAGGACTAGAAGAGGAGCCAGAGGAGGAAATGAAATTGACTGAGCCTGGGGAGTCTGCTGACTTTTCAGAGAAAAGCTTACACTTCTCTGGACCAGATGCTTCTACAGCATGCCACTTGAGAGTGCATGTCCTTCACACCACCACCACCCCTGTCTCTGTGCAGCGCGTGCATTCGTTATAACCATTTAATATAAATCTGAGTAGCATATTTGGCTGCAAAAAAAATGATCTTACTGTGACTTTTTTTTTAATCACTATGACACATGAGACATTGTCCTGGAGGAAACTTGCTGATTCTTCCTAATCATAGCTGACAATTATTTTACCACTCACTCTGTAACTACTAACGTCACCTCTTACTCCTGAGATCCCGCTCAGTTATGTTTCCTTTTCCAAGAGAACATAATCTAATTACATCATCGATTACACTCTATTCCAGCCCAAGAACTACTTAAAAAAATTAGGGAAAACAATTTTCATACAAGAACCAAAGGGCAGCTCTGCCCTATCAGGGACAAGAATCAGAGGACTTACTTGAATGGCACCTCTCCCCACATTGTTTCTCTTTTTTTTTTTTTTTTTTTTTTTTGACTCACTGCTGTATTCATTGTTTTCACACAGTGTAAGGGTGAAGTGGCTTTAGGGTTCTCACTGAAACATCTATAAGCAATTTCAATAGTCTACTAGTTCCCCAAGACAAATTCCTCCAAAAGAAATATGATGCATATACTAGTTATAGAACATAAGTCAACCAATGAACAATTATCAGTTGTGGGCTGGAGAATGGAGCAGAATTTTGAAAATCCCATTCCAGGAGGCTTTGTAAGGGAGAATAGATTCTTCAAGAACTTGGATGTGGTTTGCAAAAGCTAGAGAAATATGATGTCAGGGAACTTCCTTTAAGGGGCAACCAGGTACGTGTGCACTTACTAAATTCTGTCATTTGTATAAAAGCTCCAGAAAAGAACATGTAAATCAATGATCATGATCATGTTAAAAAAAAAAAAAAAAAAAAGAACAATAGCTTTCCTTACAGAGGGCCGGCTGGGGCCATCCCACAGCTTTCCTTACAGAGGGCCAGTTGGGGCCATCCCACAGCCAGAGGGCAGGCTGGGACCATCCCACAACTTTCCTTACAGAGAGCCGGCTGGGGCCATCCCACAGCGGGAGGGCTGGCTGGGACCATCCCACAGCTTTCCTTACAGAGGGCTGGCTGGGGCCATCCCACAGCCGGAAGCTCCTATCCCTTCCTCACTCAACTCTAGGGATTATTAAGCACGGTATTTCACAGTAATGGAACTTGTAAAAATCACACTTCCAAACAAACAATTTCTTTTACAAAAGTATTAAATGTCTCATGTAGAATATTCATATATGTTAAAGCAAAGAAAATGAACACATTTACTCTGACCACTAAGAAATCAAAATATGATCTACAGTTCAGTCTTTGTATACCTATTTCCTTTTTTTTCTTTACTCATTGGATGCAAATAAACACTAGACTCTGATGTTACAACACACCAAACAATCAAACAAAAACTTCTTACTTTCTCTTGCATTCGCCTTGATACAGGTGCCACTAATAACAGATGTCAGGCAAGAGTGTGCTGGCGACTGCTTATCCTGCTCTCTGGAGGGTGCAAACAGCCTGGATTTATAGAATTTTCCAATTTCCATGGTGTAGATATTCCCACCCTGCTTGATTACAGCTCCCTACAGCTCAACTTTTAAAACTCAAGTTTTACCATCTGACACTTGCAGGTCAACAGGAATTAGCTTCCTTATGTTACTGAATGTATTCCTGGTGAACAAAATAAGATTGGGTCACTCCTGACACATGCAGGTTATCTCTCCCTCTGTTGGTGGGGCACATGAAAAAGTCTTTCACTAGACTGGCCTAAAACTGGAGTGTCTGGTCAAGTTTTATGCATTTTAAGGCTTTAAAATCTATTGTCAGATACATACGTAAAAACATTGCCAACCTTTGTTCTCTTGGATAGTGAATGAAAAGAGAGAGAGTTTTGACAACTGGATTGAGATTATCATTCACCAACATGATAAGCTTCAAAGGACCTTTCCTCATTGTGAGAATTTTATTCATTGACTATTTTATCTGCAGAAAGTCTTCACATGGGTCAATTAAGTAGCTATAGTCTTTGGTGTGAAATTTGCTCATTCTTTCCCCGTCTTCGTCTCAGTAGATGCTTATGTTGTTTGGGATCTGAACTATAGGAGATCAGTCCTCTAACACAGGGACTACATGGAGGTTTCTTTTTAAGTTACTCTTTATTAAAATATAGCTCATAAAGGCTTTAATTATAGTAGTTTTATCTTTATATGTAACTGACATAATCATCTTATCTTTTAAAATCTGTGGTTTATGTCATATTTGCATGTTATTTTAAAATAAATCTCATATGCACTAGTATTTTTCCTTTTATTTCTTTCTTATAGTTGACTATTTAAATTGTTTGAAAGCCATTTGGCATGTCTAGCAATGCTCTAACTTTTTTTGTTTAGCTATTTGGACAATTGATTTTTTTTTTACCAAGTTTTTGGAACATTGAGCTTATTACATTTTAAATTTTATACTCCTTATCTTCACATTAGGGGTTTGTTGGATTAGTAGTCATATATTTTCTGGTTTCAGACACTTTGTAAAGTTTTTTTTTTTAATATAAAGTGACTAAATTCCAGATATACATAAAAGATCATATCTTGGCACAGAGAAAACAGTTTTAATTAAGTTTTCTTTGGTTTTTGTTTTCCTTTGTTTTTGAAAACAAGGTCCATTCTGCAGCTTGGCTGGCCTAGAGTTGGTTGTGTATCTAGCTGGTCTTGACCTTGTAAAGCACATCTGAACCTGAAGACGCGGGGTGAACGTCACCATATCCAGCCAGTAGTTACACTTTTTAGCAATCCATATTTTCACATTAAGTTTTTCCTTCTATTTTTAAGAAAGTGAGTTTTTTTCTTCCACACAGTTTCCCCTTTTAATTTCATTGATTATTTCTGAATTTCACATCTTACACCCTAATCCCACTCATCTCCCCATCTTTCCATATCCGTCCTCTGCCCCCCAAAAAACCCAAAAAATAAAAATGAAAATAACTGGCTGGAGAGATAGCTCAGTGGTTAAGAGCACTGACTACTTTTCCAGAGGTCCTGAGTTCAAATCCCAGCAACCACATGGTGGCTCACAACCATCCGCAATGAGATCTGATGCCTTCTTCTGGGGTGTCTGAAGACAGCTACAGTGTACTTATACATGAATAAATAAACAAATCCTAAAAAAATGAAAATAACAATTTTTTAGAAGTGCATGTTGAAAGAAGCCTGATATGACTATCTCCTAGAGGTCCTGCCAGAGCCTGACAAATATAGAGGCAGATATTTGCAACCAACGGTTGGACTGAGCACAGGTCCCCAATAGAGGAGTTAAAGAAAGGATTAAAGGAGCTAAAGGGGTCTGCAACCCCATAGGAAGAACAACAATATCAACCAACCAGACACCCAGAACTCCCAGGGACTAAGCTATCAACAAAAGAGTACACATGGCTCCAGCTGCATATGTCCTATATGTCCAGCAGAGGGTCCTTGTAGCAGGCATCAATGGGAGGAGAGGTCCTTGGTCCTATGAAGGCTGGATAGATAGATGCCCCAATGTAGGGGAATCGAGGGTGGAGAGGTGGGAGTGGGTGAGTGGGTGAAGGAACACCCTCATAGAAGCAGGGGGAGGGGACAAGGTAGGGGGTTTATGGGAGACGGGAAACTAGGAAAGGGGATAACGCTTGAAATGTAAATAAAGAAAACTTCCAATTTAAAAAAAAAAAACTTAAGAGTGGAAGTTGTAGTGTGTCCCACTGATATCCTTTTGTCCATACATCTTTACCTACAAATGTTCATTGCAATGACTCATTGGTTTGGTTTGAGGCTGATTGCTTCTGATACACTATCAATACTGAAACCTCATGGAGACTCCTTCCAAATATCCTGTTGTTGCCTTTTGATATGGAGATCCTGCAGCTTTGATTCTGCAGGACCGACCTCTTCAAACATTCCAGCAGTTCAGAGATGAGGTAGACGATGAGGTGGGCCAACTCAAAGCTCTGGATCTGCGTCTGGGTGGTGGCTGTGTTGTTCAATCTGATACTCTCCTGCTCCTGAACTTCCAGGGCCTGCTCTCCAGCACTGCCCTGGCTAGCTCACCGAGCAAGGGGCGTGGCCAGCTCTCCTTTACTCACAGCTCATCCACACCACCAGGGCCAGCTCTATTATGCCTCCTAGTCTGCACAATTCTTAAAGCTAGTCTAGAATTGTAAGCAAGACCTTTCTAAATCTCTGAACACTTTTAGGAACAAATTCTATTACATTGATTTTATAAATTTTGTAACACTCAATTCAATACCTCTTTTTTTCACTTATAAATGTTCCAGTGGTGTGTATGTGTATGTGTGTGTGTGTTTAATTATTCAATGCTTAAGAGTGAATGGTCTTGGGCATGTTAGGCAACTGATCTACCACTGAGGCATATCCTCCATCCATAAAGAAAATTATGAATTTTCTTAATTCATAGAATTGAAAGAGGCCTGCTTACAGTGCCTGGAAGAGGCCCAGGCTGACCAACTCAGCTTCCATCATGCCAGCTTTGAGTCGGTCTACCCCAACATCTACTCTATCTACAAGCTGCTGGCGAGCATAGAAGAACTGGCCTTGTAGGGAGTGGGTCTGATGCTAAGGTCCTGTTTCCCAGTTGTTTCTTGATCTGTCAGTAAAGATGCCACGGGTCAATTGCTAGGCAGAAGGATAGGTAAGACTTCCGGGTCCCTGGAGGGTAGGTGAGGAGACCGAAGGAGAAGAAGGGAGCTTTTCATCATGCTTCACCATTCTTCAGAGGGACAAAAGGTGACCAGTCATGTGAGATCTTGGGCGGAGCAGCCAAAGGCCACTTCTCCAGGCAGGAGGTTAGGGTGTTAAACTGAGACTAAAGGTAACTAAGCAATTAAAGGTGAGGGTGGATTTAGGGTGCTGAACTAAAAGTATTGGGAAGGACACGCTAGCCATAGGAGGTTAGTAGCACTTAGCAATTGAGCCAAGAAGGCAGGTTGAAATTGAGCAATGTGTGTGTGTGTGTCTGTGTTTTTCATCCATGGATATGAGGGAATAGGGGTAGGGGCTGGTATTGTGGCCATTCCTAGAGCTTAAAGCAGGGTAGCAAAAGCTATTAAGCTACAGGTACTTCAGAACCAGATGTCATTCCTGAATAAGGCCATTCCTGCCAACCTCCAAGGTCCAATCTTCCCTGCTTGCCCTACTAGGAGGCAGAGAGTCCAGAGCAGTGGTTCTGCCTGAAGGCTACAAGCACAGAACTTGAGCCTCAGGGCAGCCAGCATCAAAGGTGGGAAGGTTTGTGTCAGTCTGGAGTTTGTAGAGACCTTCCCCCAGGTGCCTTGCCTAGCCACAAGATCACCGAGACTCTGGTCAACAAACAACAGGATTTCCAAAAGGAGTCACAGCAATGGTCCAATATGTACAGTATATCAGAAACCAGAAACCTTGAACCAGACCAACAACTAGTTGCAAAGAATACTTGCATGTAAAGCTGTTTGGACAACAAAAAATGTACCTTGTGACACAGGCCACTATGACAAAAGATTATGACATAGAGAAGTGAGAAAGATGGAGGAACTGAGTGGTGGTAAGGGTAGAGCTAGAGACCTGACAGGGTCACAGGGGTAAGAGAAGGCTTCGTTTATAGGGCAACATGTTGCTGAGTAAGGTTAACAGCATGGAGTGTGGTGCTGTAGATTGGAGCTTAGGAAGACTCGGCCCCAAACAAACTGCTGAGCCACCAGAGCACCCTAGCTCTGAGAAATATCCAACATGAAGACTGCTTCATTTTCTGTATTGGTCCCTTGAAAGACCTCTATAATCTGCTTCCCCAGAAGCTATGTTGGTATCCCTGGCCCACTGCCCCAGGTTGTGTTAAAGCCTGAGGTTCCTTTAGATGTTTGTTGTCTAGGCTGCCACTGGAGGACAAGAGGATGTCCAAAACCTCTGCTACTGCTGGAGGTCAGGTGGATATCCATAGTCTGTGCTGCTGCCAAAGGTCATGTTGGAGTTCACGATTCTGCTACAGCCAGGGTATGCTGCGTATGACTTGGGTTAACATTGAAAGTCAAGCAGATGTCTGTGGTTTGTGCAGCCACTTGAGTCCATATTGATATCTGGATCAATATGTGCTGCCACAGAGGGCTATGTCTGGGTCAGTGGTCCTACTACAGCTGAAAGTTGTGTTGATATCCATGGCTCATGTTACCATCAGAGGCTATGTGGATGTCTGTGCTATCTGCTGCAACCTGAGGCCATGTTGATGTCTGTGGTCTGTATTGCCATCAGAGACCATGCTGAGTTATATGGCACATGCTGAGACCAGAGAATGTGTGGAGGTCTATGGTCCTTGCTGTCACCAGAAATGATGGGGAAGTCCATGATCCAAGCTCCTCCTGAGTGTAAAGGACAAGGAAGTGACTTTTCCAGTGGTATCAAGGACTGTATACTTACAGATGAAAAAGAGTTATTATAGAAGGAGAGATTGCTCTGTGGGTAAGAGCGCTGACTTCCAAAGGTCCTGAGTTTGGATCCCAGCAACCACATGGTGGCTCACAACCATCTGTAATGAGATCTGACGCCCTTATCTGGTGCATCTGAAGACAGCTACAGTGTATTACTCTGGAGTGAGGGGGGCCAGAGCAGGGCCAGAGCGAGTGGGGCAGGAGCAAGCAGAGGTCCTGAGTTCAATTCCCAGCAGCCACATGATGGCTCACGACTCTCTCTACAGGTATAGTGTACTCATACACATAAAATAAATAAATAAATCTTAAAAAAAAAGAAGGCTCCTGTGACAACTCCTCCTCCTATCCCATGCCTAGACAGAAAACTATCTAAAAGAACTTTCAAAAGTTGTGATAAGGATGTAGAAGTGTTGCTCTCCACAATGATGGCTTCTGGTGGGGTGAAGATGAGAAAAGCCTTAGGTTTCTTTAGGGGAGCTCACCACTGGGAGGTTGACATGCTTCAGTGAGTACATGGACAAGACAAATTTGACATTTTTTTTCTTTTTCTTTTTCTTTTCTTTTTTTTTTTAGAGGGTCACAAGGGTTGGGGGCCAATTTAGGAAGACGGGGAAATGATTGTGGTCAGGTCACATCATGTGAAATTCCCGAATAATAATCAATAAAAATATCATTTGAGGGAAAATAGAAAGAGCTAATATATACACTAGAATCTTTTCATCACAACCTTAAAAATCCAGAGGCTCAGAGCAAACTCTATCACACCTTAAGAAAGAGATACTACAGCAGAGCAGAAGGACAAAATGTCTTGCTTTGGTCACTCTATCACATGCGAGTAGATTGTGACCCTAGCAATAAAGAGGAAAGATACTGTCAAACAACCTGCAATTTAGAATCCATATTCTTCTGTCACTAGTGATGGAGCTTTACGTTTCTCAACCTCTCAACAACTTAGTCTTTTCATTAGTAAATGGAGATCCTGATCCTTCGTGTCGCACTGTGAAGTGGATCAGTTAGCCCCTGTAAACACTGCACTTCGTGTTAGCAAATTCATGGGATATAAAGATTACTCATTACACGTTTCTTTCCCTCTTTCTCTCCTCCTCAAATGCAACATGTATTTGAGGGGTGCTGGGTAAGTTACCACTTGGCTTAATATCTGAAGTATCACAAGGAATAACATATGCCTGCAGCCCTGACAATCCTGCCCAAGTTTATTCTATGTTCTTTGTTTACAGACATAGCCATGTGCTAACTAGGTTTGTTATAACTTCTTCCTTCCTTTTTTTTTCTTTTCTTTTCTTTTCTTTTCTTTTCTTCTCTTTCCTTTCTTTTTGTAAATTCCCACACAGTAAAATTCATTCTTTGTGTATCCAGTTTCATGCTAATAAATGTCTCATGCTGAAAGTCACCCAGCACACAGCCCATTCTTGAGTCTAGTTTTCTTTCTGTTTTTTCAGTATTTCTCCCCATCCATCCCTAAATGTCAGATAAATGGTATCATTAATGGATGATTAGGTTTGACTTTCTATCATGTGACAAATTTGAGAATTATCAATGCTGCTGCATTCATCGATGTCCCATCCTTTTTATTAGCTCAGCAATCATACTCCACCATACTGACCACTGTTTAGCCACTCACCATGTGAAAGGCAGCTGGCACCCTCTTCCCAATTCTGATTGTTTATAAAGAGACTTGCTGTAAACATTTCAATAGGGTTTTTTTTTTTTTTGCATCTGTAAATGATCATTGCTCATGGGTAAGTAGCTAGACTTGGTATTCCACATCACAAATATGTGAACATTTTGTTTTACAATAAAATGTCAATTTATTTCCAAAGTGCCTACATCATCTCTGCCTTGGTGCTGGTAAGAGTCCTCTAGCTTTCTATTTGCCTCTGCCAGCACCTGGCACATGCTCCAGGGACTTTATGTCATTTGTTTATCGCTCTAATAGACACACTGTGCTAGTTCCTTGTACTTTTAATTTGCCTGCTTTAGTAGCTAAATAATAATTGAATTTTTCTGTGTTTTAATTTATCACTTACATGTTTTCAAAGCCAGGAGCATTCAAATATTTTGTTAGTTTTGATTGGATTGCTGGTCTTCTTGAGCTCTCAGGTTTTCAAAAAACATAATTTGAATCCAACTTTTTGAGAGATAGATGTATGACTTGTTTAAAAATAAATCTGTTGGGTATTTTTATTTTCTTAACATTGTTCTTTGTAGAGCAATAATTTTAAAAGTGTGTAGTGTATGTGTGTGTCTGTGTGTGTAGGTCCTATATGTGTATGTGAGTGTGTGTGT
>JADRCC010573968.1:0-17010 GCA_019843855.1 Hylomyscus alleni | reverse complement strand
ATATATATATATATATATGTATATATATATATATATATATATATATGCAGAAGTATAGGAAATTGTCAAAAGGAGATCTTTTGTCCTGGTCCCATTTAACCTAGAGCACATCTGTGTGTGGCTGTTGTTTTCCCATTCCGTTGCTTCATTCACACTGGGTTGAAAGCAGCTACATGTCATATATGCAGATCATCCCCTCATTCCTGAGCTTGTCGCGTACAAAAGATACCACATTATGTTAAACAGTTGATCAGTATAGAAAGCAATTTAATGTTTGCCTTTATAAACAGCACTGACTGCTTCATAGCTCTTTGTTTTAACACATGATCCAGCATTCCTATACGTATCTTATGTTGACCATGTACTCATGAGAGTAGCAATAGAGTAAACATATTGCACAAAAAATTGTGTGGGCGATACTGGAGATGACATGCTGTAGAGTTCCCCCAGTTGCATTTGCTTTTTTGTGTTCAATATTCTTAGTTTAGGGTATTTTTAGACTCTTTATATTCCCCTTTCATTTCTTTTGTTAGCATATATTTCAATATAATAGTTCCTTGTGATAATACTTGTTCTTTTAATGTGCGTTTGTTTTCATTCATTTGCATTTTGTGAGGTAGAGAATACTTGTTTGACACCATGAAGGTGTGCATACAAGTAAACGTTTCTTTTCATGTGATATGTTTTCACTTAAGCAGATGTTTAACACAGTGAGAATGGAGCAGTGGCGTTGAGCGTCTTCCCTCCAATGCTGCTAAGAGTCTAGAGCCAATGAAGAATGTGGGAGTAGGCTTGGTAGAAAATGGTAGAGCACTGCTTACCATTTGTGAGGCTCTGGGTTTAATTCCCAGCACCATAAAAGGAAAAGAAAAGTCTTTTAAAAAAAATCATTCTTTGGCTCACTAGTATGAGTGATTTAGACATGAAAAGATTGATTAAGTCAGAAGATATACAAAACAAATATTTCCTCCAAAAAATCTTGTGTTCTGCCATTGGTGAATTGAAAATCAGATTGGCAGTTGATAAATAAGAAAAAAGGTACCATTACTTATTTATAACATTTTTATAATGTGACCCAAAACAAATACATTCATCTGGCCATTTTAAGGAAAGGGGGTTACTTCTCAACCTTAAATCATCAAAATATTGTTATTATTATTATTATTATTATTATTATTATTATTATTACTATTATTATTAGATTTCCATGTTTATTATAAATCTGCCTTTTTAGAAATATGACAAAACTTGGTGGAAACTTTACAAAAGTAAATAAGAGAAGTAGGAATTTCAGAGCAGCATTCCAGTGTGTACCCTGACAGTCCTGCTGAGGGGGACAGTCAGGGACTGATAAAGATGGGGTGGTGCAGTAGGAAGGCATTTGGGAAAAGTTTTCAATTAGCAATAATCGCGCCTCAGATAAACCTCATTGGCTACAACACTACCACCGCGCAAAGCTTAGGAAAACATTTAGAATCCCTTTGTCAGACACTGAAAATCACATTTAAAAACTGCTTCCCCAGCCTCCTCTTACTCAAATTTTCACAACGGCAGTGCTGCTGCGCCTCCGAACCAGTACGACCTCATGAGAACGTGCTTCGAGAGAAGATGTAATGGCTGCACTGGCAAGCACTCCACATGGTTCTGTGTCCTCTCACCTTCCCCAGTTAAGTCACCACTTTGTCTCCCCTAACACACTAAGCACTCCTTACCAGCTAAGGCTGCGTGCTTGTGTTTCACTTTAACACGTCTTGGGCTTTCAAACCCAAAACTCCATCACTCCTTTTGGACCACCAGGTTCCCACCATTTCCTTAACAATGCATGAACTCCCAGTAGCAACCTGCTTGCACACATTTCATTTCATTTCTGTCTCTGTCTGCGCCCCCTCTCTCTTTCTCTCTCTCTCTCTTCTCTCTCTCTCTCTCTCTCTCTCTCTCTCTGTATGTGTGTGTCTCTCTCCCACTCTGTCTCTGTCTTGATCTGTCTATCTCTGTCTTGGTCTGTCTATCTCTGTCTCTCTCTCTTTCTCTCTGTCTCTCATACACACACACACACACACACACACACACACACACACACACACACTGGACTCTCGACTCCTTGGCAGAAGGAGTGGTGCCTTGGCCACTGTGCAGTCCCCCATTAAGATGCTCAGAAAGTAGAATGTACATTACAGATTTGAGGAGGTCTTAGAAGAACATTTGTCTTATTCTGTGCCTTAATTATTTAGCTATAGTTTCTGTTTTCAAAGTATATTTCTCTAAAACCCAAGGCAAAAGATAATAATAATCATTTGTTCCCATTAGCTATATTTAACATTTCTCAGTACATATGGAGAATGTGTATCTCAGTTTGTTATAAAAAATAATGTAGAATATGGAATCTAAAAAATGGTGCCAACAAACTACTGATTTTATTTAGTATGTGTGATTTATAAATAAATACATTTTGATGGTTGTCAGGGTAACCCATTTATGTAGGAGAATGTTATCAACTGTATCTAGGTATAAAGGAATATTGAAAATAATGTTAGGTATAAAAAGTCTCTATTTTCCTTCTCTTTTGAACAGTTCACACATAAAAAAAATAATCTAGAATGTACACTAAACCCTTTAGGTCTTTAAAGTGAAACCTACAGAATTGTAAAGGCAAAAAAAAAAAAATCAGATTGTAAATGTTACTACTCCCTGAGTTTTTAGTTAAAAGTTTCAGAATATTATTTGTATGTGGGGCATGGTATGTGTGTGTATTGTGAGTGTATGTCATCATGAGGGTATGTACACTCGTGTGCTTGCACATGGAGGCCAGAAGAGGACATCAGGTGTCTTCTACTGTTCTCTGTCCTAATTCACTGAGACAAGCTCTCTCTCTCTCTCTGAACCCAAATGCAGCTTGAGCTAGACTAGCTGGCAAATGAGCTTTCAGAAACTACCTGTCTCTACATTGCAGTGTGTGTGTGTGTGTGTGTGTGTGTGTGTGTGAGGAGGTTATAGATGCATGTAGCCATGCCTGATCTTTAGTTGGGTGGTGGGGATTTGAACTCGGGATTTTGATCTTGCAAAGCAAGAGTCCTGACGCATCTCCTCATCCTTGCTTTTGTAGCTTTGAAGAAAATGTGTTTATCTTAATTTGTTTGCATTGAGATGTAGATGTAGATTCACTGGATTTGTAGATATTCAATACGTTCTGGTCACATTCTGAACATCGTGGTCAAAAGTCTTCATGAAGATTGATTACATCCTCAAGTGCCAGGATTGAGGACTCTGGGAGGTGCATGAAGCCCATCTGAGCTGCCTGGCACATGTGGCTTGAGCTAATACTGTGTGCCTTTAGTGCCGTTCATTGTGATTCTTTTCCTTCAGCTAAAAACGTTGAGACTTTTTGTTGGCTTATAGATGTGCAGTTTATTATATTTATTTGTATTATTTTAGTTATATTATGATATTTATTTATATTATTCTACTTAACTTTGAGAGATTTACAGAATCCAATTTCATAAAACCATTTCCTTATTTTTCTTAGCCCTTTCTTTTAACATCCAAAGATCAAAACCCCAAGTCATTAATATTCACCTCTGTAGGTCTCATTTGAAACAATTTCAATTGGCTATAACCATGCTACTTTCTTTCATTATTCAATATTGAGCAAAAATTTGGTAGACATTAGGTGAACTTCATCATGTAGATGGTTTAACAGTTATCACAGCCATCCACTGGACTGAGCACAGGGTCCCCATTGAAGGAGCTATAGAAAGAACCCAAGGAGCTGAAGGGTTTGCAGCCCCTAGGACGAACAACAATATGAACTAACCAGTATCCTTAGAGCTCCCAAGGACTAAAACACCAACCAAAGAGCACACATGGAAGGACTCATGGCTCCAGCTGCATATGTATCAGAGGATGACCTAGTCAGTCATCAATGGGAGGAGAGGCCCTTGGTCCTGTGAAGGTTCTATGCCCCAGTGTAGGGGAATGCCAGGGCTAGGAAGCTGGAGAGGGTGGGTTGGTGAGCAGGGGGAGCGGGAAGGGAACAGGGTTTTTTTTCAGAGGGGAAACCCAGAAAGGGGATATCATTTGAATATAAATAAAGAAAATATCTAATAAAAAAAAAGACAGTAAGTTGAAGTAAGTGTGCACATTTGTGTGTGTGTATGTGTGTGTGTCTATTTGTGTGTGTGTGCCTATGTGTGTGTGTGTGTGTGTGTGTGTGTGCGTGTGCGTGTGTGTGTGTGTGTGTGTTTCATGGTGGCGTGGGTCTGGGTGTTGAGGAGGTAGTTAGGAGAACTGTCATAGGAGAGGGAACCAGTCTTATTGCTTTCCTAGTCTCCATGTTTACATTTGCTTGCTGAGACGTTTCCTCTCTTCAGCACTAAACTGTTGAATAGCACCAGTATAGAAATTTGTCAGACCCAGGGTGGTATCAGGAGTTATATAGGAAAATAGTAATGTACCCTAGGAAAATAAATAAGGATTAGTTCAGGAAACCCAACTGAAACAGCTGCACTGGTAAGATGTGAATAATAAAATTCCTAGTCATATTTTGCCACAAATAGAGGTTTGGGAATTTGTCATTCACCTTATTTAAAATTCAGAAATATTAAAGGTACAGGTTCTCTCATTACAGAAATAATAGAATTCCAGCTATTACTGAGTTAGGGTCATTTAAATGGATATAGCATGCATTATATCTGTAAGTGGAACATCTGTATCAAATGTCCACCTGCTGATCGACTACTCTGCTTCACACACAATTCAGTGAACAGCACTTAATCATTTTAAGACTTCTTCTAATGAAGCCTTATCTAGATTAACATTTTAAGCACAAATACTTTCAGGCATTAAAACCCTCACACTAAATGAAATTGCATTGTCTTGTTTACCCTTGTTGATTAATAAGCAATCTGTTAACTGTTAGAACCGTCCAATTGTGGCAGTAGAGGGAGATTAGTAATTCAGTGATGTTTGTGGGTATAATCATCATTTCTCCTGAAGGCTTTGAATTAGAATATCACTTACACATTATCCGTAGGCAAGGAAAGGATATAATATTTTTAGACATGTGTACCCACTATTTTGCTTCAATTGTTCAGCTTAGGGTCAGGGCAGCAATACAAATGTTTCTGGGGGGCAAAATGCCCTTTTGATGCATGCATATCCTTTTTAAATAGTGTGAATGTCTATTAAAAGAAAGAGAGCAAACAGCAAACTGTGCAGTAATAATCCAGTATCTTGATTCCTGTTTTAAGAACATTATTGCTTTGTTAATCAAGCATTGGAAGAAAAATATTGCCCAGTGATTTTTGTTTGTTAGATAATGGAGTTTGCATATGAAGACTCTTTGCAGTATTATTTATTTTTGCCAATGAAATACTGAACTCTTTCTCTCCAAAGAAGTTAGGGATAAATGTAGAAGAATAATTATGTTTTGGAGGAGGACTTTCTACTTGTTGTTTCCTTTGACCTTGAAACAACACCCTACAGTTTGTTTGACTGGAATTCATGGAACCTAAATGATATTTTCTTTCACCATGTGAAAAACTGTTCATACCAAGGTGTCAAGACAAGATCTTCAAGTTCGGAAAGATAGATCAGTGGAAAGGGGAAGAGGGTGCAGAAGATCCTAAAATCTATAGCATTGATCAGCTATGCATCATAGGCCACCAATCTCAAGGAAGCTGTAGGCCCCTTTCCTTGTCCTAGTGTCAGAAGCTGAGCATATCCCTACAGTGTGAAGTTAGTTATGGTGGAAATACTCTCCTCATAGTGTCAGTCAGTCCTACAAACACACACAAACTGGTCTTTTTCTGCATTGCAGTCGCTCTGTCATGAGATCAAGCAGCGGCGTCGAGGAGTGGCCTCCATTCTGAGGTTGTGCCAGCACCTCCTGGATGATCGGGACACCTGCAATCTGAATGCAGATCACCAGCCCATGCAGCTGATCATTGTAAACCTTGAAAGGAGGTGGGAAGCCATCGTCATGCAAGCTGTCCAGTGGCAAACACGGTTACGAAAGAAGATGGGGAAAGAATCTGTGAGTGTCTTCTCCCAGCAGAATCAGCTTTCTTTTTGACAAACACATACCCCTAGAGTTTGGCCAATGCATTCATCATATACCCTAGGGTTTGGGCAATGCATTCATCATATACCCTAGGGTTTGGGCAATGCATTCATATTGCCCTAGGGTTTGGGCAATGCTTCCATCATATACCCTAGGGTTTGGGCAATGCTTTCATCATATACACTTCCTTGCAAGCTAGAGGCATGACTACGCACTCACCAAAAGCTCCATTCATTGTAACACAGACAGTTACTTACTTTACTGACATGCATTTTAGTGTATCTCAATGTCTTTTGAAAAAAGTCACATGTATATTTTGGCTAACGTTACCACTAAGGCTAGTGATACTCTTATTTATCCCTTCACCAACCCTATTCATGAAGCACACAATCCTCCAAGGATATTTTGGTAGGAGGTATCTTATTGCTCTGAGTGTGTGGAGCAGTGTGCATGTTCTGTAAGAAGTGTCATTGCTGAATATCTATTGTTTATCGTTCCCTTTAATGAGGAGATGACACCATCTGTACACCTGTCCCCACTGGTCCTGCTTCGAGTGTCTTCTGATGGATTACTGAGAGCTGTCAAGTTTCTTCCTAGAGTTTAATGCAGTATTCATAGTAGGGGGTAGTCATTTCCATTAACAATTTGCCAGTTTTGAGAGTGCAGGTTGAAGCAATTACTAGGAGAAAGAAACATGTAAAAGTAGGAGTTGTTTTCTTATAATATAGAATACATACTTTCTCTGAAACCCTTCATATTCTTAGGAGGAGAAACAGTTTTTGAAAAGAATATATTTCTGAAATGTCCTTGACATCAATGGGTGTTTATTAGTTGTAGGGCCAATTTTCACACTTGACTTACATAAATGAAATACATATATAGAGTGGGGTGAGATATATGTGTGTATGTGTGTGTATATTACAGCTCAAACAGGGAAAGTTCAGAATGAAAAGAAGGGAGGCCAATATAAAAATATTGTCATTGAAAATAGTTTCACATACAAACTCTATTCTTAACTAAGCCATAGGGTTTACTTTCTGGTGTATTTTATGTTGAGGACTTGGGGCAGGAAGACAGCGAATCCTTCTACCTACCTGTCTGCTCCTATTCCCTTTGTGGCTAGGCTGAATCTAGGAGATAATTTCTTTCAACAGTTCTGTTCAAGTGATCTTAGCTGAAGTTAAATTTCTTAAAAACCTCCATATTATTATCAGTAACCACAGTCAACATAACGGGATATATTTTCTTGAAATAACATTTTTGTTGTGAAGCTGTTTAGCTAACATCTTTTCTTCCCTGCCCCCTGCCTCCTCCCTCACTTATCCCCTCTCTCCCTCCCTCCAGCCCTCCTTCCCCTTCCTCTTCTTCTTGATAATGTTTGTAAAGGCAAAGGAGGTTGTTATTCTTTCCTCTACTTTGCAATGATGATAATATAACTTAATTAAGCACCTGTGGCATTTTAGAGTATTCAACTGGTTAAATGAAGACAAGCAATTGTCTTTCAGGATTTATTTGAATTATATGATTAAGAATGCTGGATTGGGCTATATACACTAGATATAGGGAATGGGTATTTGCTTGTGTGTGTGTGTGTGTGTGTGTGTGTGTGTGTGTGTGTATGAAGAGGTAGCCACAAGTGCCCTTAAGTGTGATATATGAGGGTTTGTGCATGTACATGTGTGTATGCCAGTGAGCGTGCTCCCATGGGGAGGCCAGAGAAGGACACATCCTACTCTGTCACTCTCTTATTCCCAGATACAGAATCTGTAGCTAAGCTGGCTATCAGCAAGCCCCAGTGATCCTTTCTCCTTCCATTCCTCACAGTACTGGAGTTATAGGCACTCCCCACTGTCACAGGTGTGCTGGGGATCTGAACTCTGGTCCTGCCACTTGCACAGAAAACATCTTATCTGCCGAGGCATCTCCCAGTCCTCTGGATTGTTTTACCTACATCTATTGTAAAGGCAAATTGCCTCTTGGAAATGTAAGCTGCTAGAGAGAGGTTATATAAATTTCAGAGAAGAGTCTCTCCTAATCAGATGATTTGGAATGATGAAGGTAGGAAATGAGAATGTTGATGGTAACATAGGCTGAAAGTCTCTCCCAGGAGAGGTGTGAAAAGGTGCAGAGTAGCCTGGGGCTAACAACACAGTGAACTTGGGGGTTGGAGATGTTTCTTTATTTCTGGGCCCTGCAGTTGATTAAGAAATAGAACTTGCTTTTATGATCACACAAGTATTTCGATAATACAAGTGGTGACCTTTGCCAAAGGTCAAAGGTCTGCAAGTGACCTGTTTACCTGTCCATCATTTGCCTCCACCCCCCTCCATTTCCTGATTCCTACTGCTATATTTCCAAAACTTGCCACATGTTTTGCATATATAGGCCCTGGGTGAATATTTGCTGAATAAGTGAATACATGAGTTTGTTTACTAAATTTCTTTCATTCAGGCATTGGTATAGCTATAGACTATCCCTATTCAAATGCTAAGTTTTCATCTTTTACAAAAGAAGTCAGCATACTTCTGAGAGTCATGCTTTGGAAATCATTTATCTCTGTAAGAATATTTTACCTTCATAAGCTAAGTTTTAATCTTCTTTTCTTGTCTAACAAGCCTTTTTCAGACTCCTTGGTCTATTTCCTCAGTTCAAAGAAACTTTCAGCCTCTGCGTGAAATCTGGAGAGGTCAATATGGCTAATTCACTGTACATCTTTAGGGTGCTAGGAAGCAGAGGGCTCCATAGTCAGGAAGGTCTGGAGCTAACAAAAGTATCTTCTGAGGTCTCCAGCAGGAAGAAAGTATTGAAAAAAATTGAAGGGAACAATTTGTGGCACTCCTATGAAGCTAGAAATAGTTTCCTTTTTGTTCAGTTGCATTAGAAAATGTCATTATTAGAGTGTGATGTGTCATTTCAGTTGTGAACTGGATGGGATCTAAGATCACCTGGGAGATGGGCCTCTGGACATCCTTTTGTTTTCCAAGACAGGATTTCTCTGTGTAGTCCTGTCTGTGCTGGAACTTACTCTGTAGACCAGGCTAGCTTTTAACCCAGAGCCTGCCTCTACCTCCCAAGTGTTGGGATTAAAGGTATTCCCTACCAGCAATGGGCCTCTGGGCATACTTATGCACCTGCCCACTGTGGGTGGAACCATTCTCTAGGCTGGGATAAAGTGAGCTGAGCATTAGCACCTTGCTAATTAACTCTTTGCTTCTTGACTTTGGACACAATGGGATCTTCCACCTCAAATTCCTACTGCCATGACTCCCCTGCTATCTCAGGCTGTACTCTCTAACCACGAAACATTTTTTTTCCTGGTTACATGCAGACATGATCAGGTTAATAAGAACCAGTGCTGGGACAACATCTTCAGGTAGGTAGAGGAGGGATGAGAGGTGGGTGTAAGAAGAGTGATTGCCAGCTTTTTGTCAGAAGCAATGGACATCAGGAGATGGAAAAGGTGGAGATGGAGGTGAAGCAGCAACGTAAGAAAATAACCTAGACTTTCCTAACAGAGCAAATGACATCCAGGAAGGAAAAGAAGTATGGGTTCTAAATATCTATAGGGAAAGCAGTCATCACCGGCATACTTATACTACTAGAAATGTTAAGGGAAAGCCATCAACCAAGCAAAACTTACATCCAATAGAAACCTGGATGTGCACAGAGGAATAAAGACCATGGAAATGATAACTGAGTAAATGAGAAGCGCTTTCCCTATTATTTCAATCTCTTTAAGTGTTAATAGACTGTTTAAATCAAGATAATAGCAGGGCATGGTACGATTTATAGCACAGAGGATAAAATGTACAACAACAGTATCACAAAGGCCAGGAAGCAGAACTGCCAGGGTGCTTTGTATCATTTTTGTTTTATGTGAGGTACTAGAACATCTTTTAAAGAGAGGCCGTGATAAGATCAAATGTGTATGTGGCTGTTACACCTTAAAAATACCCCCAAACAAAAAGCTAGAGTAAGACACAAAAGGAAATGAAGCAGGATCATTTTTTAAATCCCCATTTAAAGAAGAAAAAGAAAATAAGGAACAGATGTAATAAGGTATTTTTAGAGGCAAGATGAAGATTTAAAGTGGCTGCATCTATAGTCCTAGTGAATGAAACAGACTGAAAACTACTTAAAAAAAACAGTAATTGTTAAATTGGGTAAACTCAACTACACATTGCCTACCCAGGAGTGATAGAATGAGTATATTAATAGTAAACAAAGTAGATTTCAGAGCAACAAAATCACAATGTTGACAGAGGGGCATGTCTTCACCATGGGAGCTCCAATTTACCACGAGCACAAGACATTTCTAAGTGTCTAGGACAGCTTACAAAGACACCACACAGAAAACCTACAGTACTGTGAAGAGGCAAAAAAACAAAAAAAAACAAAAAAAAACAAAAAAAAAAAAAAAAAAAAAACAAAAACAAAAAAACATCAAACAGGGTTTCCAACCGTTTGTCACATGGGGCTGGAGAGATGGCTCAGTGGTTAAGAGTACCAACTGCTCTTCCAGAGTTCCTGAGTTCAATTCTCAGCAACCACATGGTGGCTCACAACCATCTGTAATGGGGTCTGATGCCCTCTTCTGGTGTGTCTGAATGCAGCAAGTGTACTCACATACATAAAAAAAAAAATAAATAAATCCAACAGTTTGTCTCAATAACTGAGAGAGCAGAAAATCATTATGAATGTAAGAGGACATGAATGAGAGCTTGAGACAGCATGACCTAGCTGAACATTCCAAGTCTTATGAAAAAGGCAAGATGGTATAGACAAAAGTTGACCCAGTGCACCACTGGTGGGGAGGTTGATTGCTGCACCTGTGGATATGATATGGAAGTCCTTGAAGTATTTGAAAACAGAATTACTGTTTGAGTCGACAATCTCTGTTCTGAGTATGTACCATCCCCTCACTAAGGAGCCTGTATACCCATGTTCTTCACAACATTATCTACCATAGCCAGGGTATAGAATCAGAGGTGATCAAGGGTGAATGAATCGAGGAAAACTCTGATGTTTATATTTATCCTTTATAAAAAGATTTTGACATTTAAAATAACACAGAAAACCCTAGTTTATTAGTCAGAATTAGAGTCAAAGAACTTATGAGTAGTCTCTATATAATAAGGGAATTTGTTGATGACTTACAGTCTGTAGTCCAACTCCCCAACAATGGTCAGCAGCAGCTATGAGTGGAAGTCCAAGGATCGAGCAGTTGCTCAGTCTAACAAGGTAAGCAGGTGAAGAAGAGAGAGTCTTCCTTTTTCCAACATCCTATGTAAGCCTCTAGCAGAAGGCATGGTCCAGATTAAAGGTGTATACCACCATGCCTTGATATGGGACTTGTTTTGTCCCAGATGACCTTGAACTCAGAGATCTCCTTGCCTTAGTCTCCTGGTATTCATAGTCACTATGCTTCAAGATCTCCATGCCGAGATCCAGGTCAGAAACATGTATCTCCTAACCTCAAGATCAGATGGCAGGTGAGCCTTCCAATTCTGGATTGTAGTTTATTCCAGATACAGTCAAGTTAACAACCAGGAATAGTCACCACATCTAGACAGCACCATATGACATTTAATAAGTGTACAACAAAGAAAAACACTAAACAATCTGATTCATAAGTGGAATCTTAGTGTAGAGATAGAGGAGAATTGTGGTTGCCAGGGCAGGGCACAGCAAACATGGGAAGACATCAAAGAATACAGTTTAAATTATGGTAGAATGAATAATCTGTAGATGTAATGTCTGAAAAGATTGATGTAGATAATAATATTGCCTTGCATACTTTCCTATGGTGAAAGAATAAGTTTTAATCATTCTTACCACACACATATACAAAAGAAACTAGAATTATGGATATGCAAATTTTATTGACTATAATATTCACTTCACAGAATGCCTGCATATCAAAGCATGGTTATAATCTTATACACACACACACACACACACACACACATATAACTGGTAAGCATGTCATCTAATAACAAGATGTATCTAGAACTTGTATCAAAACTCTTCTGAATCACAAACCAATTTTGAAAAAGAATTTATATTCCACAGGCATATCCAAGATATGGTAGATTAGTGTTGCCATGTTCACTTAATACAAAGTGTACTCCTTGTCTATCACGGGATTAGTTTAGAAATATACTTGCATTTTTTTTTCAAATACACTTTAAGTTTCTACCATATCCTTTTTCCATGCTTGGAAGATCTTTGTGGACAATCCCTTTCTTGGTTTTCCAATTCAATGGTACACCTATACCATTTGGTAACAGACCAAATCATGATAGAAACAAAGCCAGAATTTTCTACAACTTGGAGCTGTCTGAGGATGTAATTTCAGAAGAGACAAGCTGGAGGAATCCAGGTAACATTTCAAAATGGCCTGACAGAATGCTACATCATGACCACTGGCCACCTCCAAGATTTTGGAGAACAATGTTTGGGAGTTGATTATGACCACTGAAGATGCTGGCCTTGAATGGAACAACACAGAATGAATAAACAGTCCTGTAGGGATCTTCCTACAAATGCCAGTAGTATTCCCCCTGGGAAACACTTTATTCTGCCAAGATTCAGACTACCCTTATTTTCATGTTCATTCTGAGGACAGATGTCTTAAAATGTGCCTCTGAAAGACATTTACTTTAGCTTTGCTTAGCCTTGCTAAGAGACCCAAGGCCTTTTATACAATGCAACAAATCTTTTGTTTATAGAAGAGGTTATGAATTCAGGAGGGGCCAAGGTACTGGAGGAGTGGGACTAGGGAGAAGAATGCTAGGAAATTATATAAATAGATTATATTTGTGTAATGAACTCTCAGAAATTAAAATCAGCTAAATATTTAGAAGAAGAGGAGGAAGAGTGAGAGGGGAAGAAGAAGAGAAAGAAGGGGAAGATGAAGATGAAGAGGAGGAATGTGAAAAGGAGGAGGAAGAAGAGGAAGAGGAGGAAGAGGACTTGGCTTGCCAAGCATGGTGGCATGAGCTATAGTCCTAGCACTCCAGATACAAAGACAGGAAAATGAAGAGTTTAGGGCCACCCTGAGCTACATAGTGCATCTCAGGCCAGCTTGTGCCACTTGATGAGAACTTGTCTGGAAACAAAACAAGACAAATATGTAAGAGTAATGGAAGGCAGGAAGAAATTTTTCTTTAGTATCTGTTTCCCTATCAGTTTTGATTTCTTCTGAGAGCTGTGGTTGGTTTTATCGCTATTCCTTAGGCAAAGTCGTCACCAATAGTAAAGAAACCATTCTTGCTTTTCAAATAAATGTTTAAGCAGGAATAATCTAGGGTCCTTTGAACTACCTTGATGTATGGTAGTGCACCTTCAGGTTCTTAGTGAGTCGAGGGTTGAGGTTTTAATCTTCACACACAATTTTCTTCTTCCCGCTCTGATCCTCCAGAGCTCTACCGAGAAGAAAACTTTGTGTCCAGCCACACCTTACACATCTAATGGCCTCAAAAGTATACAACACATCTAGCCACATAATTGAAAATAATAAGGCCACGATAAATGGGATGGCCCCAGGGTAAAACGCCCAAGGGATTCAATCGGTGTCACTTTGCATCAACGTCCATGCATCATGGTAATTGAGGCAACATAACCAATTACCACATTTTAATTAGAGTTCTAAGAACTTGAGGACAATTGCAATGATGAGCCCGCTCACTTTTTAAAAGAAAAGAAAGAATGAAATAATAGGAGAGGATCCTGACACATTGTGTTGCTCAGGCTCCTTACAAGGGGAGGCTATCGAAAGCCATCCTCTCCCCTCTCTCTCTTTCTCCTCCTTTTTCTTTCTTTGTCTCTGAACACTTTCCCATTTGTTCTTTACTAATACTGGTGATACATTTTGAAAATAAGAACTTTTAAATGCTATTTTGTTTTACTTAGGTAAGTGTGCCGTCACCCTGATCTAACTAATAATTTAACAGTGTTGTTAGTAAAGAAATTCCTTATAATACAACCTCAGCTTGTTATTTATCTAGCAGTCTTTCACATTATAGCCTGAAGAGCCAGCCTAAGTAACAAACTAATAAAGTACACATTTCTCTGACTCTGGTCACTAAACAAAAATAGACTTAGTAATTCCACCCCCCAACCCCCCACGAACAAAAATTAAATGCAGAAAGAATTACTGCATGTAGAAAATAAATTTGACTTGTGGCAATTATTTTTATAAGGCTAGAGTTTAAGTGAGAAACCTCCTGTAAAATTTTACTGCTGCTACATAATCAAGTAATTATGTAATTACTTGTACTTAATTGCTTACAAGAGAGATGGTTGTTAAAAAAAAATCTTTATACATGTCAAAAACAGCTTCCTTCTTTAGAATATTTCTACCCAGGCTCCCAATATCAAAAAGCTTTCACTAGCAGTACCCTACAAATAATTGTATTCCATAAATCTCTTGTTATTTTCTCTAAAGATATGAAAGTACATCATACATGCCCTCTCTCTTATTTCTACTTATGGTCAGAGAGGTGTGGGGAGGGGAAGAGAAAGGGAGAGAGGAGTAGGAAGAGGAGGGTGGAGGAAAAAAAGGAAGAGTAAGAGAAGGAATGAAAGAAGGAAGAAGTGATTTTAAATTATAATTGAATGTTAAATATACATGATGTTAAGCTGGAGAACTTAACAGAGGAAGAGTGAATTCTCAAGGGAAATGGATTACTTCCATGAGCATTACAAACAAATACTGGGATTAAGAGTTTGGCCATTAGTTGTGTTATTGTGGCAAATCCCTTCTCTTTGAACACCTCCATGTCTTCATCTGGAAGGCAGAAAGGACAGTACTGCTTGCATCTCGGTTACGCGAGGTAAAATGAATTGGTGTGGAAGGTGTTTCCGACAGTTGTGAGCACATAGCCAATAAATGGTATTTGCTGTTGGCATTTATCTAGTATTGCTCTAAGCAAGTCTTACTTTTAAAGTTGTCATACTTATTCAGTATCCTGGACTGACTATTGCCTATGACAGTCAACATCACGGATGAAAACTGTGTATACTGAAGATCTTTGTTAGAATGCTTTCCACTTTCTGCAGAACAGAAACGAAAATAACCTGTTGTACAATAGTCTCAAGAACAGTCCTCGAGGTATTTTGCTCATGCACATGAGTCTTGTCTAAAAACACATCTCTTTGTAGTAGCTGGACCCTGACACCATGTGCCTTGGCTGAGTTCACAGATCGGTTATATGGATGTTGTATGTATGCACATGTTGTATGTAACCCATAGCTTCCCTATCACTCCTTTTATGTTAAGCTTTTCTGGCAATAATTAAAACCCATAGCTTGTAGACCCACCATTGGAACATTACATTTTGTAGTTTAGCAAATATTAGAAGCCTCTGGAACCAAAAGGTCCAGAACCTCTGCCTCCAAAGATCCCGCTCTTTGTAGGTCCAAACTTTGAAAACCAAATGTTGTAATTGCCCAAATAATAATGGCTCCCACCACCTCCAAAATTGCTTATGTTATCACTGACTCCATTAAAGCTGTCACAACTGTCACAACTGCCACAGCTGCCATCAAAGCCACCATGACCACTAAAGTCTCTTCTATGACCAAAATTGTCATTTCCATCAAAGCCACTTCTATAATCACCACCAAACATTCTGGAGCGTGCCAATCTCTCTGGCTGGATGTAGCACTAATGATCTCCTCCTTCCATGGGGCTTTTCTTCTAACACAGTGTGGCCACTCGTACTATGGTATTTCTAGATGACAACTTTATCCATGGAGTCATGGCCATCAAAGGGTCACAAAAGCAGAGTCCCTCTGCTTTCTACTGTCGTGAGTTCAATCACTTCAATTTCCCCCAAAATGTTCAAAATAATCTCACAGGTGTTCTTCAGTGTCTTCCTTAATGACAACAACAGAGATCTTTTTCAGTTACATGGCTACCTGGTTTTTAGAATCTTCTCTTGACCCTGCTCTCTTGGGCTCCACAACTCTAACCGTCACCTCGTGTGGCTTTGCACTTATAGCTTCAGCCAGCTCCTCCACAGTGGTATTCATGACAAATCCAAAGCCCCTGAAGCATTTGGTGTTTGGGTGTCTCATCACTGCACAGTTGGTGAGAGGTGGTTCCCTTTGCTGGAAACGCTCCTCAGACTCATCAGATGTTTTGAAACTCAGATGATCATGGACAAGCTTACATGGCTGTTTGAGCTGCTTAAGTCTAGGACTGCTGTAGACTGGAAGGCAGGGAGAGGAAAGCCTTCAGCAATGCTTCCCCTGACACATCAGTGGGCAGACGGGAGTAAGCCAATGAGCTCATGCACAGCCTTACTTTTTGTCTGTCTGTGCCACACTGGCTGGACTAGCCCAGTTCGTATATTTGTGTTTAATAAGCATGACAACAAATGACAGTGAGCAAAGAAGGAAATCTTTTCTTTTTGTTTCTGCTTAGAATTTTTATTTTAACATCTTTTCTATTTTTTCTTTTATCAGCATATACCAGTGCATAACATAGTGAGTTTGATCGTGCTGTTTTCATTTGTGCGTATGATAAAGCTTGATCACACTCACCCCCGTCACCTTTTCTTGTTCCCTCGCCTCCTCCTGCTCTTCCCTTTGCTCTTCCCAAACACTCTCCCTTCTATCCAAAGCTGAGCTTTTTAAGGTCTGGATTCCATACATGAGAGAAATCATGTGAAGTTTGTCTTTGAGTATAGCTCACTTTTTAAAAACCCGATGATCTCTGTCTAGATCATTGCCACTTTCTTCAAATGACATTATTTCATCCTTTATGAAGGAATATTTCCCATTGTCTATGCTTTACACACTTTCTTTATCCACTTGATCACTTTCTCTTGGTGCTTCTGTTAGGGATTTAAAAATTATTACTATCTAATCTCATTGATCCTTTGGCTGTTTCTAGTCTAATCTAGTCCTTGAAAGTTTTCTTGACTTACGTTAGTTTTAAGGGT
>JADRCC010573967.1:0-16118 GCA_019843855.1 Hylomyscus alleni | reverse complement strand
GGCTAGCCTTGATCTCAAGGTCCTCCAGGGTGCTAGCATTACAGGTATGCTCGCCATCTCTAATACATCTGACCCACTCCAAAACAGTTAGATGACTTAGATTCTACCCCCTGTACCCGCCCCTAAGAGAGTAGAGAAGAATCACTACAGAGGTCAATTAGGAAGGCAGAAATCTGGGCCACTGGCTCAACAAGTAAAGGTGCTTGTCACCAAGTGACCAAAGCTCAGTCTGAGTTCCACACAGTGATAACTAACTCCCACAAAGTGTCCTCTGACCTCTACATGTGTACACACACACACACACACACACACACACACACACACACACACCCCTACACAAATAAAATGTAAGCTAAAGGGAAAAGAGATGCAGATTCTCCAGCCCCACAGTTAGCTCTCTGTAGCTGCCACTCCTTGGACTGTGTCATGTACTCCAGTCCATGGGATCTTGAGCCAATGCAGGCTCTGACTCACTAAGTGGGAAATGAAGTCTAAGAGGTTCCCACAGAAACCAAGGCTGTGTGTGCTCAAACTCTGTTCTATGTTAGAATCACTGGAGGGAAGCTGAAGAATGCTGATGCCCCAGCCACGACCTGCGTTCATTAGATTAGGCTGTCGGGGGCTGGGAACAGGGAACATGATAAACAGTCTAAAGTTCCCTAGGCAACACCAATGTGCAGCCGAGCTTCAGATTTAGTGCTCCACCTCAGTGCTTCTTGCACTTTCACGAGCACCCAAATCTGGAGCACTGCTCCCCGAGAGCTTTTGATGAAGGTTTCCTGAAGAAAGCCAAAGAGCATTCCTAATGGGTTCCCGTGAGCCCCTAAGGCTCCTCATCCAAACTTCACCGCAAGCCAAGAATTTAGTCTACATTTTCACTTGAGGACATTATGACTTGGTGGCAAGTGTGCCCCATAAGGTGACAGTGTGACTGGCATTAGTCACAGAGTCATTAGCCAGGTCAAGCTTCCTCTAATTACTTGACCCTAACACTCAGATGGCATTTACTCATTATCACAAACGTGCACAGTTGAAGACCAGGCACTACACTAGCTTGATGGCCTAGAATGAAGGCAAGTCTAACAACTCCGAAGAAGAGACAAAGCTACTCGGATGTAACCTGTTCCCAGTGAAATCCTGAGACCTCTTCGAAGCACTGCGTCTTCCTTCACAGGGCCCACCTTCCCTTCCCAGCCAACGATTCCAAACCTCAGAGTGACCTGAAAACTCCGAAGCTGGCCTCACTCACCCCTGTAACTCCAATATTCATTCATTCATTCACCTCTGTAACTCCATCATTTATTCCTTCCCTATTTCCCAGGTGTTCAATGTGAGCATACCCTGTAAGATTTGGACAGCACTTCATCTCCAGAAGTCCAGTTTGATCAAGGGCACAAGCATAAATATCAATGCAGTGACCATTTGTAGCAGTTCGATTAGCAAGCATCTCATAATGCTGTAAAGAAAGAAAACTATTAGGAGACAGAAGCAGAGTTCCCAAGGTATGCCTCAACCACACCTAAGGATGTAACCGACAACAGGAGCATGGAGTTCACCAACTATAAAAAGCCGTGTAAAGTCAAAATGCAGCTTTAGAGTCAAACTCTTTAAACATCTAAAGCCATTCATTCTAACTAGCCAGGCAGGGTCAGTAAGTTCAAAGGAGGCAAGATATGGAAGAGTGTCACTACACAATCACTACTTAGAAGGTGGCCATCACTGACCGGAGCAGTCCACTTGTGGCTGTGTGATTAAGCTGGAATCAGAGGGTACCAACCTTGGTTGCCTTTTTCATGAATCGTGCATTATCTTTCTCAATATCATGCCAGGAACGAATAGGAGTCTTCAATTCATCTCCAACCACCATGCCAGGTCCTTGGGTTGGGGGCCCGCCAGTGAACAGCATGATCCTGGCTCCAGTGTTTGGGAAAGTACCCTAAAAAATAAAGTAAGAGTAAAGACGGTGGCAGAAACACACAGTTCCACCTCTGAGCGTGTTTTTTGGTTTCAAGTTTTGTACTCAAGTCCTCTAAAGACAACTCTAAACATTCCTGCCCTCTCACAGGTTCTTGGCACTAGTGCTGCTGTAGAGTAACACTCATGGCGGGGAGAAGAGCGGCTCTTTCTTTCTCCCAACCAGACGGTTTGGACTTCTATTTACTTTACTCTCCACTGCTCCAATTCCTTTAGTTTTTCATAAAAATTTTGGGATTTGCAAAATACCGAGGTCCTCCTCAATGTAACTAATAATTACTAACACATTTTCTGATACATAGACAAGGGGCTGACTTAAGGCACAACAAATTTTCCAGCAAAGCTAACAAGAACAAGAACAGCTTGTATGATTAAGAGCACCAACTACTCTTCCAGAGGTCCTGAGTTCAATTCCCAGCAACCACATGGTGACTCACAACCATCTGTAATGGGATCTCACGCCCTCTTCTGATGTGTCTGAAGACAGCTACAGTGTACTCATATAAAATAAATAAATCTTTAAAAAAAAAAAAAAGAACAGCTTGTATGATTTGATAGGTCTCTATAAAAACCTGAATTACCTCCAACAAGCCAACCGCAATGGACAAAGCAACGCCAGTGGATCGCAGTGGTCTCTTCCCCTGAGTTACTGGCCATGGGTCCCTCTGCAGCTCCCCAAGAAGATCTGTGAGGTTCATGTCAATCTTGTGAATGGGCTGTAGAAATCTGTATGATTTCAAAAAGGAACATCAGTTGTGACTTAATAAAGTACCTTGACCTTCAACCCTAGGTCACACAATTATCCACTCTTCAAAAAAATTATCCAATAGGAAAAACTCAAGACTTTTTCCTTCAAAATTATCTCTATAAATATAGAAGCAATTCCAAGCAATTTCACTGTGAAATATGCTATAAAATCTAATAATCACAAATTTATGCATGTATCATAAAACAACCAAATTGAAAAGGGAGAAATAAGTTTAATTAAATTTTAAGCAGCAAGGAAATCCTAATGATAAGCTTAGTACGGCTCCGATTTGTTTGAGGCCCATTTATGTGGACAGTCTTCCCCAGGCTGAAGTTTCTGTTTGCATGTCCCTTGAGACTTAGAAGCTATGTAGAGAGAAACACTCTGGTTTCGGAAGAGTGGAGGCTGTCTCCAGCAATCAGAAGCTTTCAATACACTGAAGGAAGTGAGTGTCTGCTCACAGGCTTATTTAAAAATACCCAAAGAAGTGTTTTATGTTTTGTCAGCTTTACTTAAAGATCAAAGATAAAAGCCACGTGTCAAAACGTTTCTATGAGACACTGAATATCAACTGGCTTAGTCTTTAATTTTTTTCTATTCTTAGAACGATGGACTCAGAAGTCCTAGGATGGCTTTTCGTAGTCACCTGGGCTGTTAGGCACGCCCACCACAGAACGCAGGCCGCTGTATACTGGTGTCTCACCTGCTGGAAACAAAAGGCTGCTCCTGAGGTTGAGCAGGTCTGGCTTGCTGCACAGGCATAGCTGACTTGGTCAGGCCCAGCATCTCCTGAAAGGGAACAACAGAAAGATCCATTTTCCATTAACACTGAATACCACTGCAGATCTGCCCTTGCGCCTGCTTCTTTATAAGGCACAAACCTGTATTTGCTTTGCAGTCAAATCCTTGGTCCCTCGGAAGACATAGCTCTTGGAGATTCCTTCACAGCTTAGCTCGTGAACCTGCACCATCCTCCCAAAAGTGATAAGGCCAACCAGGGCTTCTGGAGGAAGGAGACTCAGAGACATCTGCAGGGACTCTTTGAGTGCTTGAAGGTCATCTTCCTCCAAACACGTGTCAACCACATAGAGAAAGATCAGAGGAGACCGAGCACCTCTCTTCAGGAAAAGAAAAATGGTGTGATGAGCAGTATACACACAGACATAACCAGCGAGCACAGAAAAGACCCGATTTCCATAATTTTCATTAACACAAAAAGTAAACAGTAAACATCTTCACAAGGGACAAACCTACTTTCCACGGGATAAATCAGGTACAATATAGCAAGTCTCTATGCCTCTAAATATCCAGGGGGATAAGGGCTATGTAGGTAAAATCGACACCAGCTTTACCTCGTAACTGATTACCTCATCAAATGATGAAGGCAAACATAAATCTAAAAATGCAGTCAGTATTCAATACCTACTATGTGCCAGACATTACTGTAGACCCTGGAATATATCCCTGAACAGAAGGAACAAAGATTCCTGTCAGGCAAAAGGACCAACCTGGGGGAGGAGGGCAGGGAACAGCAACAGTTAAGCTGGAGGAAGGGGCCAGGTCCTTGTCTTAGAGAGATCGTGGCTGAGGGTGCTGGCCCATGACTTTAACCCTAGAACTCAGGAAGAAGAGGCAGATGGGTCTGTGTGAGTTTGAGGCCAGCCTGGTCTATATACTGAGTCCAAGGACAGCCAGCTACATAGTGAGACCATGTCTCAAAAAGTAAATAAATAAAAAATAAAGAGAGAGAGAGAGAGAGAGAGAGGTGAGGGCAGCTTCCTTAAGGAGGTAAAAGCTGAGGTGACAAGACGGCTCAGCAGATAAAGGCCAACCCAAGCCTGATGACCTGCACTCAGTCCCCAAGAACTGCAAGGTATAAGTACTGGCTCCACAAATTGTCCTCTGACAGCCATACAACACCCCCACACACATACACACACTCATACACAAGCATATACATGCATGCACACATACACCCACACACATGCACAAATACATGCAGATACTCAAGACACGCATACATGCACACATACAAATACATATGCTCACATATACACATGCTCACATACACACGCTCACACACATGCACAAACACTTACACACACACTCATATACACACCTGTACATACATGTAGGCAAACACACATGTTTGCATATATACAAACACATAAACAAATCATGGTTGTGGGGAGAAGGAGGGAGGGAAATAGGGAGCAATGCAGAGCAAAAAGAGTCCCAGCCTGAGGGGATGATAAATCAAACACCCTCCCACAGGTGTGACACCTCAGGAGTCAAGAAGGCCCACGGAGCTGAACAAGGACACTAGGGGGAGAGAAGACAAGGGGCCTTGAAGACTATGTTTTGCTTTGGGTGAAGAGGGGCCAGTTCAGCCCATCAGTGACCAGACATATGTCTCTACGGAGTTATACTGGCTGTTGGGTTAAGAATAAAACACAGGGGCTAGAGAGATGGCTCTGAGGTTAAGGACACTGACTGCTTTTCCAGAGGTCCTGAGTTCAATTCCCAGCAACCATATGGTGGCTCACAACCATCTGTAATGGGATTAGATGCCCTCTTCTGGTGTGTTTGAAGACAGAGACAGTATACTCACATACATAAAAAAATACTAAAAAAATTATTAAAAAAAAAAAGAAGAAAACACAAACAGAGAAAAGTGAGGGAGATTAACTAAGAGACTGCCAGTGTATCTAGTGAGAGTGGGCACATGACCCAGGATGGCTAGGGTTGGGATGAGTGTTGGGTGAAGTCTAGGATTGTTCTGAATAGTACGTCAACGGATGCTCTACCAAATGAGATAGGGGACGTGGAAGAAAGAGGTCACTCTTAAGAGGAAGGGGTAGGTCTGACCTTTCTAGCCCAGGCTAGCCCCCACCATTATTCATCTCTTTAGCTGCATTTAGTTGCTGATTTCACTGAAATCATGTTCAAGAAAGGGAGATCATAGGAGGGATGGGTGAGGGACCTACGTCCCAGAATGCTTAGGGAGAAACAGAGGTAGCAGCTAAGAGCAGGTAGGTAGGAAAGGAAACAGACTGTAGGATTTAATTGACAGCAAGGTGATCCCTGCACACCCATCTCTCCTAGCACACACAGACCAGTGGCAGGAAGGGAGACACTAATTTTTAAGCTGACCACCTAGACTATGAAGCGTCTTCAGGTGAGATGTGGAAGGCTTGGAAGATAGGCTTTAAATTTGGTCAGGTCCATCTTTTTTGAAGCCTGGGTCAAGACCTGAAAATAATGCCAGTAACACAATGTTCCGGAACATACCATCTAGAATCCTTCTCCCATGCACACCAGCTTTTCCTCTTGAGGACAGGTGAGAGACACAGAACTCTTAAGTATTTCAAAAGACACCCAAATTAACAGTGTTCATTAAACACATGACAAAATTACCTGGATCATGTACTCAATTGTGGAAAACTGGGGCATCAATTCAGCGGGTTGATTCACCTCAGATATGCCTGTATATGCTGGAGGGAACTGATGAGAAGAAAGCAAAACAACATTTACTCAGAGCTAAAAGTGACTGGTGTTCCATGTTTTCCTCTGTACTGGGGATTAAGCCTAGGCACATCCTTGTTAGGAAAGTACGCAGCCTCTGAGCTCCCGCTCCAGCTCCAGCTATGCATGCTACACTTATTTTCCACTTATAAAACTGGTTCATTGTTGCAGTATTTTCTCTGTCCAATCACATTAGGGCAGTGACAGGCCTGTCATTGGACAGGAATAGAGAGATGGAGCTAGAAGTTGAGGAGGGAAAAGGGCAGAGAGAGGAAGGTAGCAGGAATCATCATCATGGAGGCCGGGGAAGAGGACGATTCAGACCCCGCATGGTTATAACAACCACAGGTAGATAAGGTTTTTACAAGGTTAGGATAATTGGATTAAAACATTTGGCTCTGGGGGCTGGAGAGATGGCTCAGTGGTTAAGAGCACCGACTGCTCTTCCGAAGGTCTTGAGTTCAATTCCCAGCAACCACATGGTGGCTCACAACCATCCATAACGAGATCTGACTCCCTCTTCTGGAGTGTCTGAAGACAGCTACAGTGTACTTACATATAATAAATACATAAATCTTTAAAAAAAAAAACATTTGGCTCTGAAAATTTTGTATTGGCATCTTGTAAATTGTGATCTTATTGATATATAAACCTGATTGGATAATAAAGCCTTAGGAGTCATGTTTTTACCGGGTACTAGGCGCTAGATACTGATTGTGGGGGTGTAGGGCATTGTGTGTAAGCAAGATGATCTTGCTAGCTGGGAGAAAATAGCAAGAGCCCGCCGGGACATAGTGATGTGGCTGGTGTCGACAGGCCAAGAGAGTTATGAGGTAGTTTTCCATTTAAATATTTCTCGCAACAGTTCATGACCCTGTTGATTCTGAAAGGACAAAATATAAAACATGTTGCTAAAACACAAATATAAGCACTCAAAGCTTCTAATTCTCTTACATGTCTATGGTTTTATAACCTTAAAAATATTTACTATTTAGAAAAAGTCTGTTCACCCATCCATACAGCCAGGTTCACATGTTTTAAAATATACTACCCAAAAAATCTGGAGAGATGGCTCAGTGGATAAAAGCACTGGCTGCTTTTCCAGAGGACCTGAGTTCAATTCCCAGCACACACATGGCAGCTTACAACTGTCTGAAACTCCAGTTCCAGGGCATCTAATGCCCTCAAAAGGACATGCAGGCAAAACATCAATGCACATGAAATAAAAATAAATAATCATTAAAAAAAGAAAGACACACTGCTTAAGCTTTGTCCTGTAAATTACATTCTGATGTTGTCTTCAGCAGTCTGTACAAAGCTGAAGATATATTTCAGTGGTACAGAACTTCCCCAACATGCACAAGGTTCTTAGCTATTGGAAGAAAAAAAACATATATAAAGCCTTTATTTAGGTTTATTATATCAGTAGAATAATACATTGTGGTGGTTTAAATAGTTATAGCCCCATAGACTCATATGTCTGCATGCTTGGCCCATAGGAAGTGGCACTATTAGGAGCTATGGCCTTGTTAGAGTAGGTGTGGTCTTGTTGGAAGAAGTGTCGCTGTGGGGGGTGCTTTGAGAAATTACATATGCAGATGATAATCTCCTGGCTACCTTCTTATGGAGATAAACAACTCTAGGCTCTTCTAACACCATGTCTGCCTGTGGGTTGCCATGCTTCCTTCCATGATGATAGTGGACAGAACCTCTGAAACTGTAAGCCAGCCCCAATTAAAGGTTTGTCTTTATAAGAGTTACATGTTTACAGTGTTTCTTCACAGCAGTAGAACCCTAACAAAGATATTCATGCTCTGTGAGGAAAACCTCACAAGCTCAGAAAAGTGAAAACAGTTATCAACTGTGTATTATTTACACTGTGCATGTCATCCTTGAACATAGTATATACTATATCTGAAAATAAAACTAATCATAGTTATGATTAGTATATGAGTAAATATATGTCCTTAATATCTTAGGAGCTCTTTGAATTCTGTATACCTGTTTAATATAATTAGTGTTATCAACTTTCTTTAGCTATAGTTTACATATCATAAAAGTCACCCATTTTAAGTGCATAGTTGCATGAATTTTAAGAAGTAAGTCATGCGATAATTACTACAATCCGGTTTTAGAACAGTTTTATCCTAAGGCAGTTACTTTTAAAAGGAGGTCGTAGCTGTGGGTATTGTTCAGTTAGCATACACAGGTCAGAGATTTGATCTGAACACCAAAAAGAAAAAAAAAAAGAAAGGAAACACTCCATCGGCATTCAACTTTCTTTTAGTTTAGTAGTTTAAAAAATTTTAGCTGCTGGGCATAGCAGCGCACAACTTTAATCCCAGCACTTGGGAGGCAAAAGGCAGACAGATCTCTGAGTTCCAGGACAGCCTGGTCTACAGAGTGAGTTCCAGGACAGCCAGGGCTACACAGTGAGACCCAAAAGAAAACATCAACACACTTTTACAGCAGAAGAATCTCAACACTGACACTGGAACCCTAAAGTTACAAGATGAAAATTTAATATTGTCCAGTAAATATGAACAGATCTATTTTCTTTTCTTTCTTTCTTTTTTTGGGTTTTTTTTTTTTTTTTGGTTTTTTTCAAGACAGGATTTCTCTGTATACCCCTGGCTGTCCTGGAACTC
The DNA here is from genome assembly GCA_019843855.1 of Hylomyscus alleni. Lineage (NCBI taxonomy): Eukaryota > Metazoa > Chordata > Mammalia > Rodentia > Muridae > Hylomyscus > Hylomyscus alleni. Next base: position 7,223 of record JADRCC010573967.1, on the reverse strand, counting down.
ACTCTGTAGACCAGGCTGGCCTCGAACTCAGAAATCCGCCTACCTCAGCCTCCCAAGTGCTGGGATTAAAGGCATGCGCCACCACTGCCCAGCAGATCTATTTTCTTTAGGTACCATATTCACTTCCTATCCAAACCTTACAGAAAGGACAATATTACATCCTCTACTATTCAACACCAATGTGCCCCACAAAAGCTATGGCGTGAGAGCATAAAAGACTGCTAACTGCAAATGTAGATGGTAATCTTTCTCAGAAAAAGCAGTCAACAAAAACATATAATTTTAAATTACATACCTGATTTCTTTGAAAACAGAAATTGCAGGCCCAAAGTTTTGCTCGGTAATCCACCTGACTGCAAGATAGATAAATAAATATTATAAACAGATGTCATATGTATTTTCAAACTAGAGAGCAAACAGATGTGGATGTAAAGTTCCATAAATTAAACAGGCCTGTGTTTCTGAGTGTGCATATATAGGATTCGTGGAACTGCACTGCAGGGAAAACTGGCTATCAAGCACACCAAGAGGTTCCTGCAAATACTTGCACTTAGTAAATTCTGTTTTGTCTTTTCCAATTCCAAGATCCTGTTTTAAAATTTCTTCACTCATATAAGCTATTTCCTTCTGCCTTCTATTTTAACCTGGTCCGTCATGATTTATCCAATATTTTTATCGTTCAATAATGTAAAACCTTTTTTAAAAGATGTTTAGTTTAATCTTACGTGTATATACGTTTTGTCTGTATGTATATACATGGCCAGGAGAGGTCAGAAGAGGGCAAAGACTCACCTAGTTCTGGAGTTATGAAAGGTTGAGCTAATACATAGGTGCTGGGAACATGACCCTGGGTCTCGGCTACAACAAGTGCTCTCAACCACTGAGCCACCAATTTCCAGTCCCTATGTCAAACCTCTGAATTTCAATAATGAAAGCCCATTTCACACTTGGGCCATTGATAAACATGGTAGAAATGGCTCAAGATAAAGCCATCTATTGCCTCCTCTCCCTTTCTGTACCTAAGATGTTAACAGTCGGAAGCTATCATTTTACAAGCAGAGATGAGATACTGCTAACATGGGCTTGATAAATAAAAGCAAATGGAAATAAAGGAAAAATTCTCCAACATACAAAAATGTCAACACTCCGAGGCCAGCCTGGTCTACAGAGTGAGTTCCAGAACAGCCAGAGCTATACAGAGAAACCCTGTCTCGAAAAAAAAACAACAACAAAAAAAATGTCAACACTCTCAACTTGCTTCAAATTCCTTCAGCAGTGCATGGTGGTGCAGTCTTATATCCTCCCCAGTTATGTGGCATAGACAATCTATCTCAAAAAATAATGGATAAAATTCTTTCCAATAGAGTCCAAATAGACTAATAGAGTCTCAGATAAAATTGTTGAGAGCTAAAATTCCTTCCACCAAGGCTAGAAAGACGTCTCCGTGGCTAACAGCACTTGCTGTTCTTCCAGAGGAACAAAGGCTGGTTCTCAGAATCCATGCCCGGCAGCCCACAGCACCTGACACTTTAGCGCCAAGAAGTTCTACTACTCCTTCTTCTGCCTCCACAGGCACCCACATACAAATGCCATGCACAGATGCATGTGTACTTGTGCAAGCACATATGTACACACACATACACACACACAAATAATCTTTACCAAAAAAAAAAAAAAAAAAAAAAAACCAAGAAAACAAAACAAAACAATTCTTCTAGACATACTATATCATCATTAAGGTACATACAAAAAGAGCATGGTTTTTGGAATTTTTTTAATGCTTCAAAGGACACCCCTTTAAGTCCACTATCAATCCAGAAGCAAACTGACAATCTGAAAGGGGAGAAAAGGAAGGAGGAAAGAAAGGGAAAGGATGGAAGGAGGGACAACTCCAAACTCTTCCTTTCTCTCCTCCTCTTGTTCATATAAATTTCCAATTTTCTTCCAGGCATGACTTTAACCCCAGTACTTTGGAGGCAGAAGCAGTAGGATTCTGTGAGCTAGAGGCCAGTTGGGTCTCCATAGTAAGTTCTAGGACAGCCAGGCCACATGCCTTAAAAAAAAAAAAAAAAAAAAAAAAAAAAATCCCATTTTGTCCAGGGCATCTACCAAGGAGGTTTCATCCTCGAAGACTCTCACTATCTACTTCTCATCTCAAACTGGAAACTCTCCTATAGAAAGCAAGTGACTTTCACCAGGGAAAGATGATATGGAGGTGGAGGGAGTGGTACATGCCTTTAATCCCAGCATGAGGGATACAGAGGTAGGCAGAACTCTGTGAGTTCAAGGCCAGCCTGGTCTACAGAGTGAGTTTCAGAACAGCCAGGGCTACACAAAGAAACCGTGTCTCAAAAAAACAAAAAACAAAACAAAGCACAAAAAAGGAAAAAATAAATAAACCAAGTGATTTCATAAGACTTGCATAAAGACAACAATTTACTATATTCATCATTTTTACCAGTTTTTTAAAAGAATTCATACCAAAGTGGATTGAGAATAGCTTTGCAGGTAGGCCTACTGCAAAGCACAGGTTCATACTGTACAGGAGGTAAGTCCGGGCGTTCTTTTAAAGGAGTGAGAAGACAAGCCAAGGGAACAACCATTCTTGTGGCTTCAAGGCGGCTAGAAGGCCACACGTTCCAACTGAAACGCACACCATCTCGTTCTTCATTCTGCTGAATGAATTCCAGATATGTAGCCATGGTCTAAAAGGAAACTGAAGATAAAGTTTTAATTATACACAAAATTCTCAGCTCATTTTCAAATTAAAAAAATGGCTCCAAGCCAGGGGCAGTGGTTCACACCAGAAATCCCAGTGCTCAGTTCCAAACAAAGAGATGATCTTATAACATGGCATTTTACAAATACCTAGTCTAGAAAAGCCCATCACTGCAAGATAACTACCTTTTCTTGAACCCCCAAAGTTGATTATTCCTCCTTTCTGCCTTAATTTTCTACTACTATGATAAAGACCATGACCAAAAGCAATGTGAAGAGGAAACGGTTTATTTCAACTTACACCACCCCGCCCCCAAGATGTCCAAGTGCTTTCTGTGAAGTGTCCATCGTCTTCCAGGAAAGTCAGAGCAGGAACTAATACAGGAGCCACGGAAGTACACTGTGTACTCATTCCTCAAGACATGCTCAGCCTGCTTTCTTTCTTTCTTTCTTTTTTAAGATTTATTTTATTATTTATTATATCTAAGTACACTGTAGCTGACTTCAGACACGCCAGAAGAGGGTGTTATGGATGGTTGTTAGCCACCACGTGGTTGCTGGGATTTGAACTCTGGACCTTCGGAAGAGCAGTCAGTGCTCTTAACCTCAGCCTGCTTTCTTATACAATTCAGAACCACCTGCCTAGGGGTAGCACTACCCATAGTGGGCTGGACCCTCATACATCAATTATCAATCAAGATAGGGACATTTATTCAACTGAGGTTCCCTCTTCTCAATGACCCTGGCTTGTGTCAAATTGGCAAAAAAAATAATCAGGCTACTTTCTCAAACCATCTCTGTAGTACTTGAAAAGAAGTAATCAAAAAGGTTAGAGGTTGAACTACTTGGACATTTGTTAACTGTGCGTAGTTAGATATTACTAGTAATTATTTATTTGTAATGCTAAGGGTCAAATCCAGGACCATGTGCATGCTAGGCAAGCACTCAAACACTGAGCTAAATTTCTCAGACAAGCATGTTTTAACCATGTGTCCAAAAGTAAGTCTCAAATTCTGTTTCATGATCCAACAATTTTCCTGATTCCCTTCCTTTCTTATTCAATCAAAGAAATACTGTATGAAATGCCACATTGATTGATTTCTGTGTGTTCGTCATCGTGTTATGTCCCCTGCCACCCCCACCACTTTGCTAACTGTGGAGAAAAGAACTGTATGCTGATCTGAGAATCCGGTTGTTAACAGGAAGCAGCTTAGCACAGAAGCATTTCTAATGGGCTTACCAAAACTATGAAAGGAAGTTTGCTTTTGAATTGCGTCTCACCAAGTTCTCTTTCCTTACCATGTTTGCTTATGCTCATCCTTGAAAGATTCTTTGACTCTTTAACAATTAGTCTTTCAGACTAAGGTTTTAGGCTCAGATAACCAATGTTAATTGGTTATGCAAATGCATCCTATGTGTGATCTAAAATACCCTGACACACTAGGGACTGAATGTCAACTGAACGAGTCAATCAGGAAAGCAAAAAGAAATAGCAAGATGGCCCAGTAGGTAAAGTGCTTGCCACGTAAGTCTGACAACCTGAGCGAGATCCTCAGAGCCCACAAAAAGATGGAAGGAAAGACAAGAGTTGCCTGAGTGGCCTGACAGGTGCACACACACAAAGCACATGTTCAAGCAAGTAAACTTTTAAAAAAAGGAAAGCAAGAAAACTGAACCTAAAAAGAAGAAGAAGAAAAGGAGAAGAAAGAAGAAGGAGGAGGAGGAGGAGGAGGAGGAGGAGGAGGAGAAGGAGGAAGAGGAGGAGGAGGAAGAGGAGGAGGAGGAGGAGGAGGAGGAGGAGGAGGAGGAGGAGGAGAAGGAGAAGGAGAAGAAGAACTAAACCTATGAAATGAGAATGGAAGCATATTCTTGCAATTTCCATATTTGGGAGTCTGAGGCAGAATCAAGAGAGTTCAAAGCCTCCTGAGTTACACAGGGGTAGATATGGAGATATAGATATAGATTAGATATAGATATAGATATGGATATCTTGCAAATAATTTGGGTGAGGGCAATTTTACATACTCCAAAAAGCAAATTAATTATTCTGCCATACAGACTCTATACAACAAAGTCCCAAATGTCTGTTTCAACTGAAACTCTAACACATCTACTTGTCAGTTCTGGCAAACACAGGAAGACAAAACACTGACCACACAGAAAGCACTTAAGCACCTGGGGGGGGGGTAGTAAATAAGTCACAGCACACTCTAACATCACTATTTCCAGCAGTTACTTCAGCAAACTCCCCATTAAATAATGGTGACCCCCTCTATAAAGTTCTTTACTTAAGTGTACACGTCCCCGAGTATCGATACATTAATACCTGCTCCTTAGTTTCCACTGCCTCCTTTCCTCGACCTTCTAAACCTTACCTTCATAATCCTGGACACATCTAAAATTCAATGTATTTTTATTAAATTCTATGTGCTGAAAAAAATGTACATTTTTCCACTGCTCCTATCAAATTCTCAACGAGTAAGGGTATCTGAAGAGGTAAATAGCCGAATGGATGAATGGATGAGTGAATGGACAGAGAATGAATGAGTGAGTGAGTGAGTGAGTGAGTGAGTGAGTGAGTGAGTGGATAAAAGAAATGCCTAGAAAGGTATCCAAGAAAATATCTTAGCCACTCTAATTTCTCCAGGACAAAACTTTCCAGGACTTAGTAACCATCTGTAGACACAGTTAAATATCTAATCCTGTACTGAAGATCTGGTTTCTGGTTTCACTTATCACAAAGTAAAACTCGAGGTTTTCATGGGGATTCGGTCATGGGGATTCCGGATGTTCAAGCCACCACCAACACCACAATTCCTAGGGCTAAAGAGCCAGAAACCGTCTGTCTGCTATCAGGCGTGGCGCGGACGAGTCACTTGAACCGGCTTCTGGGTCATCAACTCCCTCTGATTCCTCCCATAAGCGAGCCCACCTCGCCCCGGCATCTTTGGCCACGGCCCTCCTCCTAGGCGCTCATTCACCACGGCAGAGCCAGCCGCTCACCTGTCCCGAGCCGCTCACCTGGACAGAGCCTTCCGCGCCTCACGGACACCAGAGCTCGGGTCCGGCTTCCACCGCCAAGTCCACCTCAGCTCACAGTCGATTGGTCACTGCTCCAAAACGTCATTTCGCGGCGCCAGGCTGTAACCAATCAGAGAGCGCTACTCTGGCTGACCCGAAAAGTGAAACAGTCAGAAAAGCTGCGCCTCCATCTTTGAATAGGGCAAGGCGGTAGTTTCTCACCCTACAAACTTTAGAATGTAGAGTTACTTTCTCGGCTATTTAAAATAGGCTATTTAAATCTCTAAGGATTTAAAATTTTCTCCTGCACAGAACCTCCGCGCCTGCGGAACCGTCATCCAAATGCATCCAGCACTCCTGGGGGACCGCCCTGACACAACCCGACGTCTGTTTGCCTCAGAGGGAAGTCCTTCTCATCACCTAGCTACCGGGAAGCGAGAAGAGTGACGCGTAGCCCCCGAGGAACCTGAAGTTGTTCGAAAGAGGCAGGCCCTCAGCCTGCGGGAAGGGGCTAGGAGTCTCGGCCGCTAGTTGGTGTTCTTTTTTAACTCAGCAGATGCAGTTACTCTCTTCCCGTTACAAAACGTCCCCTTCTCATCGCTGCTATGGTTTGTACGCTCAATAAAAACTTTTTCTGGTGAACATCCTCCTGCCATTCCCCAGCAAGGAAGTGAGTAACTGGGAATGGTCTTATTCAGGCACTTATGGAAACTAACAGAGTCCGTTTTGATGGGTAACAACTTTCTGTGACCGCCGCAGTCATTTTACACTTTCCTACAAGTGGCAAAAATTAATAAATAAATCAGCAAATTCAGCCTGTGTGTAGTGCCTGCAGTGGCCAAAAGAAGGCACGGGATCCTATAGAACTAGAGTTACCGTCTATTGTGTACCCTCTGACGTGCTTGCTGGGAACTGAATTCCAGCAGTATACACACACACCCACTCAACCAACTCTTCATCTCCCCCAAACTAAAATCTTACATTTATGCTAAGACATGTTATTAAAAGAGTATCCATTAAATAACCTAATTTACTATTTATGCAAACTTTTCTTTAAAACAGAGCCTAACTATGTAGGTTTGGCTGGCCTGGAACTCACTTTGTCTCCCTATGCCTCCTGAAGTTAAGCACAGGCCATCACACCCAGCTATATCAAACTTTTTGACATCTATAAATAATAGGACCTAAGTTTAAATAGATGTTACTATGAAATATTACTGTTTGCATTAAAATCTTGAAAATAAATTTACATTTTTCATAATCAAACATAACATAATGTTACCGATGGCATATTTAAAGCCTTAAATATGTTTGGAAAATGCATTTATCTCTTACTAAGGAAAAAAATGTCCAAGTAAAATAAAATATATATGTTCATTATATTTAACACTGAGAAAAAGAAGTAGCATTTTTAATAACAAACACTAATGTGATTTTATTTGTCAAAGATTTCCCTTTCAATTTTTGGACCTGGATTATTTCTG
>JADRCC010573966.1:0-19457 GCA_019843855.1 Hylomyscus alleni | reverse complement strand
TCCATGAGATCTAGCTGTAAGGCAATTTCTCAAACTGAGATCAATGGGGAGAGGGTCCAGCTCATTGTGGGTGGGGTCATCCTAGGTGATTCTGGGTTCTATAAAAAGCAGACTGAGCAAAAGCCTCCTGGTTCCTAGCCTGTTTGAGTTCCTGTCCTGACATTGGTGATGAACAGCCAGTGATGTAGAAGTTTAAATCAAATAAATCATTTCTTTCTCAACTTGCTTTTTTGTCATGGTGTTTTATTACAACAATAGAAACCCTAACCACTATATTAAATGAATGAAGGTTAGTATATAATACACATCTAACTATGTCTTAGAGTCCATCCCCTAAATATGAAACTTTGAATAAAGTTGGTTTGCATAAAAATTATTGTACACTGCTCCCAGGAAGTGAAGGACAAGGGGTAGTGATCCTGAACAGAGAGGTAAGGCAGCATAAGGGTGTCTGCCCTGATGAGTGGTTGGTCTTGAATTCTATATTACTTATTAAAGATCCATTGAAAATATCTTAGAACTGTCTTCCAAAGGGATGAAAGAAGGGGGCTCATCCATGTGTTCTAACTCTAACAATCAGGTTAGTCCTACAAGTAGTAACTCTTTTGCAGTTATGATGTGGACTATGATTTACAGAATATAAGACTAAGATTCTGAAGGTGAGGCTAAGTAAGTCAGGGGTTGGCCTGCACAGAATCACTCTCTTCATATTACTCAGCAAGATGTTAGACTTATAGGATTTGACATGATGTATGTGTCCTTTATTAAGTACTCAATGTCATATAGTCTCCTTTGATTTGTTGACCAACATACAGATGACTATAGGATGCTTATAGCAAGAACAGTCTCCATTGCAGTTGGCCTAGTGGCTATAAATAACAGCATTGATTTCTGCTTCCATCAACACTGACTGATAGATTGACTGGCAATATTGTCTTGCTTAGTGAGAGAATGCCAAGAAAATGTTATGTTGGATACTCTACCCAATAAATCATTCATCCTATCAATTCAGGTTATTCTAGCAGAACTGTGGGCAAGAAATGTAAATATGTATCTGTAGCAGGTGTCAGTTTTAATAAGGGCATATCAGTGCCTCACATGGAAGGATTCCATGCAATGGATGTTAAATTTCCTTGAGGAATGTTGGCTTGTTCAATGATCATTGCTAGATGTTACTGAGGGAAGGCTGGGGTTCCATCAATGACATTATCTTGTACAGCTTGGTAAAGGAAGCCCATGATGGTAAGCTCATGCATAGCCTTACTTCTACTTCCTTGTCTGGGATCTCCACAATATGTTTAGATGATGTAGCATTTTCTGCCCAAGAAAGAATAGCCTTCTTTCTTTCCGTCTATTCATGTAATCCCATATCTTACTACTGTACATCCAATCTGGAGATTTCTGTCATACCAGAAACTTTTATTTTTCAATTAAAGAGTAGTTCTATAGGAGAGAAAGCCTGGCTTTCTTCCAAAATCCTAGTGCTATTGGAAGAGTTTCCCCTTCTTATCTGAGATTCCACAGTATTCTCAACTACCATGGCTGCCTTCATCAAATCTATGGGGTTAACTTCCTGGATAACACAACAGCATCTAACTATCTAGATTTCTCCTTTATAAACTCTGACTGCAGTTGCCTTCCAAAACATGTTATTTCTTTGGAATTGTGGTCTTAAGGGGCGACAGGTTTCACAAACTTTCTAATACAAGCTTCATGTTATTTTCATAGCAGACTCACTGTCTTCATAAGCTATGAGAGAATAAGAGGGTCTAGCAGAACCCAAGTGGCCTACTCATGTTTCATATTCTTTCTTTTGCCTCTTTATGAAAATAACATTTTATTTTCTGGGCACTAGAGTAAATTAATCTCTTGCCTCATTCCACATGTTGATTTCTAGACACAATAATACTAATGTTGGTTACATTGTCTTACCTGTTAAGAATGTACTCAGTTGGAGAACAGGTTTTTCAACCATTTACAGCCCAGAATTGTGAGAATAGTAAACCTTAGTGGGTAATGTGCCTCCCCAAACTAATGAATCTCCCCCCTCCTAAGATCATCTGTGTCCCCTAATAAAGATGCCCAATCCATGCTAAACTTTCCATTCCCAAAATGCCCAGGTGTCTATCCAATCCCCCAGTCTCTGAAAGCACTTATAAAACCCTTAACTAAACCCACACCCTTGTCCCCTGTAAGACCCTGGCTCTGTCATCCACAGAGAACATAAGTGTCATTCTGGAGAAGATTGTTTATTTCTCAAGTTGGAAAAAGTGCTGTCTTACTAGGGTGAGGTCTGCTTCAGTCTTCCTCATTTTGACATTGCCTTGGTCAATCCCAATCTAAGAAGTCCTACATAAAGTCTTAAGGATGGCACCCATTCCTGCTTCTCCCCATTTTTGTTTCTGCTCCTGTGTACAATGCCTGTTTGGGCAACACCACAAACTATGTCCATTTGACACCGAATTCCATCATTTCAGAATGAACCTCTGAACTGGCAGCGCAGCTATCGCTTGAGTGGGCAATTGTGGGATTCTTTGGAGACTAGCTCCTTGGATGAAGCACAGAAAAACAGAGGGGAAGAAAAAGAGAGCGGAATCAATAGGGAGAGCACATGCTATAAGGGGGAAAAAAGCAATGGTTTTCATTGATGCTAGTATCTTTTATAATATATTTATTTGTCTCTAAACCATGGTTCTCCCTCTGATTTTTGTGCATTATGCATCATTTATATGGACAAGGCTAGCATTAGAATTTAATACCAAAATGGATCAGAAAGATTTTGGGAAGAGCTCTAATTTAAATTCAAGTTTGCTCTTAATTTAGGGAGTGATTTTTGTTTAATGTATCTATTGAAAGGGGATGAGGGGACTTCCAGGCAGAAACAAGTTAATTAATAAACTAACCCTTGAGTAGCCAAGAGTGTCTTAGATTTCTACCTGTCCAATTGGCCATAAAAATCACTGTGAGATTGTCACAGTTTTCAGAAAGTTGGCACTGATTGGCCTTGACAATGACTTCCAGAGCTTCCACATTGTAAATAGGATCCTGTAAGTGAAGTGACAGTTTTCACTGGGTTTGGAGAGAGCCTTTCTATCATTTAGTTCTGCCTTGGGATGTCATAATTCCCAATTCATTTAGGTCATGCTGCCTCACAGAAATTCCCATAATTAATTGTGATTGGTGGGGAGTTGAGCATTCATGAGGATTTGCATTTTATTTCTGGCATTTAGAACACGATATCGGCATTGACAAATGCGCACTATGGGCTTTATAAAGGGAGAAGAAATACTGCAGAGAGACTAGAATTCCAAGTCTGATTTTATGTATATGGACTCTATATTTATGTCTCTTTATTGAGTTCACTTTCCAATGCGAGTACTGTCGGGGATTTTTATACATCACATGTAATAGAAAACTGTTCTTGGTGAAAATGTGAGCAAATATTTTAGAAGCAAGAAAACACGACAAAGTTATTCCCAAAGATAGCTGGACAGATTCAAATGATTTTCTGCTGGTTCCTCATTCTTCAAGCAGCTCATAGAATTTTAAAACACCCAAATGGAAGAGAATAGAGACTGGCTTCCATGAGGTGACCTCCACCAGCAGGTCTAGCTTCACACCTCACAAAGCCCGCTTGCAGGTTGTTTCTTTTCGATATCTGGTATTATATAGAAGCATGTTTCTTCAAAGGGATTCTAAACAAAGGTGACTTGTCCTTTCTCCTGCTCTTCTGATCTCTTGGAGTTTGAGTCCTTACTGGGCACTGTATTCTGTGGTGACTTAATTTATAATAAGAACGAGATGGCCTATTTGCATGTACTTATATTTCATAAGAGATGTTCTGTCAGTATCCAAGATTATTTCATTATATATCAGATGAGTACTCACTATTTTATTCAGTGTTTGCTAATATACCATGTATGTTACCAAAACATCAGAATGGAGAGAAGTCCTAGTAACTACAAACAAATGGTCATTGTTTTAGAGTACATTTCTGTGCATGTTTATGCTACCAGTTCTCTATAAATAAGACAGAGGGTTGCAGGTGTCCCATTCTAGCCTATGTTATCCTCTCAAATACTGAAGAAGAAACTAGTTCTCAAGTATCAAGTGAGCGAGCTGTGAAACCAGTTTTTTTCAGTAGTTTCATGTGTTCATATGTGCTTGATACACAGTAAGAAAGTTTTTTAATGCATCCTGCTGTCCGGCGGGACTGATACTTCTGTGGAACCTGAAGTTCATTTTGCTGTACCATCTCATTCGATCAGAGTTGAGGTAAGATCTGTATTTCTACATAAGGAGTACCAGGCCTTTCCAGAAACATTTGTCTTCTTGAGGCATTCACCACTTCAGATAAACATTATTCACATCTAAAACCAAGAAGAAAATAAAGTTAGCAAAGCAAGTGACATTTCATTTAAACACTACTTTATTCAATTACATTTCAAATGTGCTGTTTTTGACACTACTTCTACAAAGGATTTAAATGGGGAAATATTTAAAAAACTATATTTTTAAAAAACTATAATTTCCATGTTCCCATGGGATTCATTAAAATGAATGTGAATTAGTCTGATAAAACTCAGCTTTATGGAAGTTGGTAGATGAAAAATAATTTAGTATCGTTATTAGATTCACTCTTTAATAATGCATTGTGGCTCATGCAACAATGGAATAATTCAATATGTTGCAAGTTGATTTTCAAAATTTTAAGAAATTACTATGATCAGATTATGGCTACAGAGGGCCAGCAGAATGAATGGAAATGTGCAACATCAGAAGGGAGGAAAGAGGTAGGGGGCCCTCTAGAATGTACCAGAGACCTGGGAGGTGGAAAAATCTAGGGACTCAAAGAGAGGAACCTTAGATGAAATGCCCAACAGTGGGGAGAGGGAACTTATAGAATCCACCTCCAGTAGAAAGACAGAGCATCAAGTCGAGGGATGGGGCTGCCATGCCATAGCCAAAAACTCTGACTCAGATTTGTTCTTGTCTAAAATAACTGCAGGGACAAAAGTGGAGAAGAGATTGAGGGAAAGGAGATTCAGTGACTGGCCCAAATTGGGATCCAGCTCAAAGGGGAGGCTCCAAGGCTTGATACTATTATTGATACTATGGTGTACTTACAAACAGGAGTAAGTAAGGAGGGCATACTTAGGGCATACAGACCATAGTAAGGAGGGCATGACTGCCCTCTGAGAGGCCCAACAAGTGGCTGAAAGAGTCAGATGCAGATAGTTACACCCAACCAATGGACTGAAGTCAGGGACCCTTGTGGTTGAATTAGGGAAAGACTAGAAGAAGTTGAGGAGGAGGGTGACCCCATAGGAAGACCAGCAGTCTCAACCAAACTGGACCCGTGTTATCTCTCAGACACTGAGCCACCAATCAGGCATCATACACTAGCTGGTCTGAGGCCCCAACACATATACAGAGGAGGAATGCCTGGTCTGGCCTCAGTGAGAGAAGAGGCATCTAACTCTAACCCTCAAGAAACATGAGGACCCAGCAAGTGGGGAGGTCTGACAAGGTGTCAGGGATGGGTATGGGGACATCCTCTTGGAGGAATGGGATGAGGAATTGTCAGAGGACAGATGTGAGGGGGATGATGACTAGACTGCAAAAAAAGATTAAGGATTTAATGAAAAATGAAAGAAAGAGAGAGAGAGAGAGAGAGAGAGAGAGAGAGGGAGGGAGGGAGGGAGGGAGAGAGGGAGGGAAGGAGGGAGGGAGGAAGAAAGGAAGGAAAGGAGGGAGGAAGGAAGGAAGGAAAGAAGGAAGGAAGGAAGGAAGGAAAAAAGCTAAGCTACCTTAACAAGGAATTCGCTAGATTTAGATCACCTTGTGGCATACGTATTGCAGTTAGCCAATAACTCACAAATGACCATTTAGTACAACAGTCAATTTGTTAGAAAAGGCACATGAAACCTAGGATTATTTTATGCTGTATTTACTTACAGTGACGAAAGAATTTATCTGAGTTCAAAGTTCTAGGAAGCCAGCTCTTTGGAGATTTTTTTCCCTACTTGGGTTGGAAAGGATAACAGAGCTAGAATTATAAGGCTCAGGATTCAAGATAATATAAAACATGATTTCCAACACACAGTGATAAACTACAGAAGCATTTTGTGTGTTTGGTTATTTTTTTTTCTAAGCCCCACCCTGAGGCCACATGTCATAGGAGAATCAGAATTCATTTGGTGCTGTCTCCATTCTGAAGTCCTTCAGTTCCTGTTACTAAATACTAGAAACTATTCAAGTGGTTGCTTAAAAAGCACATGCAAGGAGCTCTGTCAGTCTGCCTGCTTTTTTGGGTTACTAAGTAACTATAAGCAGTTTGTATTAGCCCTTTCTTATGCTACCTATACTGTGCTAGCTAGTCCCTGATTGCCAACTTGAATAGTAATTAGTGAGATATAAGGGCTGGCATAGAACCTTGCAGAAAACCTCACTCTGGACATATTTTGACCATTGTGTGCAAAGTATTAACTACAATATTTTAGTGAAAATACATTATTTTCAAACACAACATTTTAAAATATCTTTGAAAGTTAGGAGAAGCTAGATATATTTGAACTAGTAAATTTGATTCTCCAGTTATGGTGAACTTCTTACTTTTGTATCTTAGTTTCATAATTTCATACGATCTACATTTCTTGTGCTTTTCTTCTAGTAGCGAATTTTGATACTTTTTATTATTTTTTTTATAACATTTGCTTTAAATATTTGAAAATCTTCTATAGTGGATGCTTTTGTTTTCTTTGATTTTTTTGCAAAATGTGTTCTTTATTTTTTTTATTTTTTTATTTTTTTGGTTTTTCGAGACAGGGTTTCTCTGTGCAGCCTTGACTGTCCTGGAACTCACTCTGTAGAGCAGGCTGGCCTCGAATTTTTTTTAAGTGTGAATCTTTGCAATAACCAAAGGTTCTAGGTATATTTTAAATAATACAACACAAAATTGCAAGGAAACATTGTCTGTTCAGTCAACTTAAAAAAAAATATCCCAAACTTGCATAGCATTATATTATAGTAATAGCATGCTGGCACTTGATTACATCAGTTTTCATTCCCCCCATTGCTGTACTTTACTACTTCTGGGTCTTTCAGATGAATGTAACAGGTCATGAAACCATTAGATCTTCTCCATTCCCAAACTCCAAGGGAGAAGTCCCCCAGGTTTTTTTTTCCCATCAAACCCATGAGATTGATCTTATTCATCACCATTTTATCATCTGTCTGTTTTTTTGTACATTGATCCTAATTTTTACTTCATATCCCAAACATAGATTGAAATTTGTTGGCGCTATCTGCTGGTTCTTTGACCTGGGAGATTGAGGCAGCAACATTCTTGTGCACAGTGCGACCTACAACCAACTCAGCTACCTCCTCGACTTCTGTCTTTGAGTTGCAGCTGACAGAGAAGTTGCTTTTGGAAGGAATTCTACTGCTTGTGCTATGTTAAAAATATTGCCAATGGTCTTACACAACAGAAATCTAATAAAACTCATGACACTTGAATAAATTATTGCTATAGAATTGTGAGTCTCCATGAACAAGGTCAAAAACATGCTGTGGGCTTGTAGTGTGTGCATTTTTGTTAAAGGCACATGTGTACATGCCTACTCACATATTCAAACCACATACGTTTTGCCTATACAAATGCTGGAATCCATCCTAAGTCTACTTTTCTCTTTGCTTGAAAGAACTGGTTTTTGTAGCAATGATCGTATCTATATGTTTCAGTCCAGGGGGACGTTGAAAAGATGGCTCAGCAAAAGGCATAGGAGAGAGGGAAATTGTTCTGCATCAGTGGTTTTCATCACTGGCTGTATGTGAAGGTCACCTGGGGAGCCTTTAAAAATTAATGTCTGGACCCAATTTCAGACCAATTATTTTAGGTGGTAGGGATGGAGTATTAGCAGTGTTTTACTTAAAAGCTCTCCAGATACTTCTAATTTGCAGACAGGGTTGAGGACTTCTGCTTTACTGTTGTATAACTTTACTGAAGTTAAGCCCTCCCTTCAACATCAACATGCATGCTCAGACTCTTTAGCCTATTTGGCCACTGTTTTCTTGTTTACTAATATCTGATCAGCTAACATTTATTTAATAATGATATGAGATTTAGTAGGGATTTGAGGAAAAGACATGAAAGAAGTAAAACTCCTGCTAGGCTGACTTTCAGAGGAAGACATACAATATACTAATTAACAAATACACACACAGTATGTAAGATGGTGACAAGCCCTTCGAATAAAAATAAAGCCATAAACTGAAGTATCTCTTTGAGACTACTGTTGACTGACATCTTGTGATAGACACTTTCAATATTAACCTATCTGCTGTGGCTTAGTTTTCCATTTTGAAAATTGTGGCAAGTGTAGTCACCCATTTATTCTTAACCAAACTCAAGTCATAGTGAATTGTCTTGTACCTCTCTTATACTCTCAATGTCTGCTCTCTTATAGGCTACTCATGAGCCTATAAGAGAAGCAACATATAAGAATTATGGCTGTTATCTTAAATGTGGTTTTTTAGAATTGTATAAATAAAGTTATGGAATAAAAAGTTACCCCATACCTCTAACTTTATATCTGGAGACTCTGTCCTGTATTATGATTATTTTTGGAAAGGGGAAATTGTTTTGTATCTATTTCTTCTGAACTGAAACACTCCTTTCTAGGGGGAAGTAAGAGACTCTGAGTACCCTGGAAGCCCACTAAACTTACAGCACTGAGGATACTCAGAATATTGCAAGATTCTTGTGGCCTCTCCAGAGAATATACAAGCAAGCAGCGCTTTCTGGGGATGAAGAGATTTATTGGTGAAGCTGTCTGTAAATTGGGGAGGGAGTTCTGGGGCTGTACCTTATGTGAGTTATCACCCAATATTGGGGTGGAATTTTTATTGGTGTAGCTGCACTTGAGTTACCCATGTTCCTAAAGAAACTTTGATAAACTCATGGTTTTTCTAAGAGATACTTATCAGAAATCATTTCTTTGTCATGCCTTCATACCTATCTGGGTTGAGTAGGCATTTGTTTATAATTTCACAAAAAATTTTTTTACACAGCTGGAGCCCTAACCCAGTATAAGTGATGAATTTATCAAAATTAACAGCAAGGATGCATGTTCACAGGAAAAGCCATCAAACTGCAAGGCAAGAAGGCAACAATTTCATTCTGAGGCATTAGACTCAAATAGAAACTAAACCAGGTCATGCCTGGGTCTGGGTCTCCTAGGTTCTATACTTGGATAAAAACAAACTTTTGTTGTTCAAACACCCATTTTGCAATTTTCATATGGTTATACCACAGGCTAATCATACACATGGTTTACACAGTCCATGTATCTAACTCCTCTCAGTAAGCAGAGTCACTTTTTGGGATTTGAGGGATTTTATGTTCGGTTTCTTTCACTAAGTAAATTCAACTTTTGAGATGTTGCATATTGTGAATAGTGTCTATTAATATTTTCATAAAGTTTATTTTGTAGACATAAGTTTCAATTTGTTTTGGGTAAGTGCTCAGGTAGAAAAAGCACTGTGTTCCATGGTAAATTATTTCTGAGACTCATTGAAAAATTTGCATGACATATACCATGAAGAATGTTTCAAATAGTCTCAAAAGAAATCTTCAGAGTATAGCACATGATCATCTTTATTTTCACACAGTATATAGGACTTCCAAATAACAGAACTGTTTCACACACCAACCTCTACCCTATATAGATCATAGTGCCTAGGGCTAGATCACAGCTGTAGCAAAATTTCTTGGTTGGTGAAGACTTTAATACTTTTGTTGCTCATTAAGTTGGAAGCCATTGAGTATATTCACCCTGTCACCTCAAACACCAAGATTGAGGAAAATGTGCAATGCCTCTGTTTTTAGGTACTGGTAGTCTGTTAGTTGAGAATTACTTGAAATTCCTGGGTGTCCTCAGCATACTGTGCTGAACTCACACAGTGGTTAGTATTTCTGAACAGAGAGATGGAAATGGCTGATGCTTGCCTACTGCTCACTGTATTATCCTCCGAGAGTCTTAGCTGAGTATCTATTGACCATTGCAGACAAAATTTTAAAACTTCATATTTTATTTTTTCTTTTTAACTTCTTTTTTAGTAGATATTTCCTTTATTTACATGACAAATTATATCTCCTCTCCCTGTTTCCCCTCATAAAAAAAGAAAGAAAAAGAAATGCAAAAACAAAACAAAACAAACAAAAACACAAAACAAACAAACAAATAAAACCATGTTCCCTCCCCACTCCCCCTACTCACCAACCCACCCTCTCCCATTTCTTGGCCCTGGCATTCCCCTACACTGGGGCATAGAACCTTCCCAGAACCAAGGGCCTCTCCTCCCATGATGACTGATTAGGCCATCCTCTGCTATACATATGCTGCTGGAGCTATTAGTCCCACCATGTGTACTCTTTGGTTGATGATTTAGTCCCTGGGAGCTCTGAGGGTACTAGTTAGTTCATATTGTTGTTTGTCCTAAGGGGCTGCAAACCCCTTCAGCTCCTTAGGTCTTTTCTCTAGCTCCTTCATTTGGGACCCTGTACTCAGTTCAATGGATGGCTGTTAGCCCCTACTTCTCTATCTGTTGGGCACTGTCAGAGTCTCTCAGGAGACAGCTATATCAGGTTTCTGTCAGCCAGTACTTGCTGGCATCCACAATAGTGTCTGGATTTGATGACTGAATATGGGAAGGATTCTCAGGTGGAGCAGTCTCTGGGTTGTCCTTCCTTTAGTCTCTGCTCCATAGTTTGTCTCTGCAACTCCAAAATCTTTGTATTTTAAGAAGAGAAATAACCACTTAAGAAGATCGAAGGTGGGGTCAATTCTTCCAGTTCACACAGGAACAGGACTGGTTCATATTACTATCAATGATACTATAATTTGGAATTCATGGTACAATTTTTAAAGTAATTTGAAAGGTAAAATTGCATGTATTATACTACCAACAGATATAAATATAAGCATAGCTTTATATTATATTTCATATGTTCAATATGGCAGAAGAAAGACTGACTGATGCAGAAAAATGAAAATATAAAGTAGTATTCTCTTGTAGAGATAAGAACTATAATTTTTGAAATAGTAATAATAATAAATGTTGGAAGGGATTCACAAAAAAACAATCACTGCATAGAGAGTGTGAGACTGGAAAGATTAATGAAAGATCTGAAGTGAAAGAGATTAAAAATAAATAGGAAATCTTTACATTGCATATAGTATTTTAAGCAGTTTTCATATACACTTCTCCACACACTAAGAAAATACTGAGGGGTGCGGTCATCATACTCATTCTATACTGATGGGCAATGTGAGAGAGGAGTCTGAGCCATCAGTGAGGGCTATATTGACAGCTGCTCCCAGATGTTTGTACTTCATACTCCACTCATAGAGGAATCAGTGACAGGGGAGAATAAGTCAAGATAGAACACAGATCTGTTAGATTTAAATTCCAAAGCTGCTGAGTAATTAATAAGCATATTACAGTGTGCTGCCAAGAAATGGATAGGAATTATCAAGAGCTGCTATCTGTTCTGTGTTCTAGGTTAATCTCTCAACACGCCATTCTGATTCAGAAACTCTCTTTTGCAAGCATAGAATTAAAAGAATTGTTTTAATTACAATAATAGATTCTTTTAGTCTTATTGACTCTTATTTGTGTCTGTTCTTTATACTTTTTAAAAAATAGAATTACTACGAAATGTTGATACATGCAAGAATGAGAACAATAGATAAATGATATTCCTCACTTATACCATTCCACTAGCCATCTCCCATGTTGGATGTCCAGACAGGTCTTCCTGGGTTGTTTCCATTGTTATTGATGCTATGGGCTATGTACATATGCATGTGTTTGTTATTGATGCTATAGCCTATACATGCATTTCTTCATGGTACACAAGTAGAATGGAGTTGCTTATCCTATTTCATGAATGCCCTTGAGTTTTTTTGACAATGCTGTATTGTTTTCTAAAGCTATTTTTTATCAACTTCTACTTCCACCGTGTGTAAGAATTCCTATTGACCTTCATTCTCTACAAAACAGTATTTTCTTATTTTCTAGATTATTTCCACCTCAGTGGGTATGAGAGGATATACAACTGTGGCTTATGTGTGCATATTGCCTCATTTCATTGCTGTTTTAAATCCTAGAACAGTTTGTAGAGAAATTCCAGTGGTGTACATAGAGTACATTCAGAGGCTAGATGGACACCCACTCAGGTCTCAGGATTGGTTAGAAAAGAGTCTGATGATATGGATAATAGCAATGGACTATTAAAGAGATGGGGCAAGAAATTAGGGACTATTATGGAGATTATTTCTGTGTGTAGGGAGATTGATATTTTAAGAACCACAAAGTCGTTTGAAAGATAATGAGGTCAAGTTAGTAAAAAATACCCATTGTTTCTTTACACAATGACTTTCAATCAAGGTTTTAATATTAATTGTTTTGATTTCCATAGTAGACAAAAGAGCAAATTTTTTTTTGTAATATTTCAAAACTTGGCAAGAAAACATGAAATTTTGTGTGTGTAGGTATCTATATGTGTATGTGTGTATATCATCTGTGTATGTGTGTGTATATGTGTGTACCTGTGAGTATGCATGTATGTGTGTGTATGTCTTTGGTGTATGTATGTGTGTGTATGTATGTATATATGTATGTATATGTGTGTGTATGTGCATGTGTGTGTGTATGGTGTGTACTATGTTTTAGCCATCATGATATTGCCAAAGGATGTTTTTTGGTTAAGATTGCATACTACAAAAAATGTGTAATTTGCAGAAATTATTCCTGATGATAAATCACCTGCTATATTTAAGAAAAGATGGAGGCAGTGCTAATATACACTTTGGTTTAAGGACTTATCCACTACTACAAAATATCTTTTAAAAAACATAAAGAAAGTAGAACAAAAGAACTCGAAGCCACAATAAAACCTGCCTAGCCATTTTTGCTTACAGAACAGTTTCATAATTATCAGCAGATGAATCAATGTTTATCTAGTGAACATGTTATTCCTTGATTGTGTAAAACAAGTATGTGTGTGTGCATGTATGTGTGTATGTATGTGTGTATGTGTGTGTGCTCCGTGTGTGTGTGGTGTGTATATGTTTGTGTATGATTGTGTGTGTGTCTGTAAGTGTATATGTGTGTTCATTTGTGTGTGTGCATGTATGTGTGTATGTGTGTGTGCTCCGTATGTGTGGTGTGTATATGTGTGTGTACGATTGTGTGTGTGTCTATAAGTGTATATGTGTGTGTGTTTGTGTGTATGCCTGACTCTGTGTTTAGTGAAGAACTGTACAGATCTTGCTTTAATTTTGTGATACCTCTTGGGCACTCCAGCATCGAGTATGTCATTCAAGTTGTCACATTCTCAAAGATATTCCTATTTTCTTATTAAGCAAATAATGGTTTATGAGTTTTCTGATGCTACCATTTGTATTCTTTGAAAAAGAAATTCTTCAAATATATAGTGCTTGCTCATACATGCTGTTAAAAATGACAATCTTTTCAATATTTAGGTAACTGCTTGTTCTTCATTCACTTAGAGAAAAGATTGTGTTTGTCATAAAAAGTAATATATATTCATATAATCAAAGAATGTAGCATGAGAAATTTGGCAAATGCAAATGAGTATATTTGTAAATTTGTACATAAGTATGATTAATTCATTGCCTTGATTATTATTGTGAAAGTGACTATGAAATTCAGAAATTAAGCCATGGAAGTGGCAAAGGGAAAGCTGAGAAAGTTCATATTTTTATTCACATTACTTATTCAGTTCTTGATCTCTTATGAACCGAGACAGTTTGGATTATATGCAGAGTTTCATATGAGGTGTGCTATTGGCTTGGTTTCCTCAGATTCCATTTGTTGAAGCCCTAACCCCACATCCCTCCGTGTATGATGTTATTGGGAGTGCAGTGAGTTCAGCTAAGTCAAACCCATGCTAGCGTAGGGAGTACTTCTACATGAGTGCAATATTATTCATTGCTCCCATGCAGGGCTCTGAGTGCTCTCACAGACGTCAGGACCCTGCTGTACTCCAGCATTGCTGGGGTGCTTATGTTTCCAAGGCATATGGTAACACTAATGTCATAACGTAACTAAGGACTAGAGCCTGTGAGCCAGGCAGTGACCAAAACCTTTTGTAACACCCTGAGATAGTAACTGGCTCCTGAGGTACCTCGACTTTCAGCTTCTAGTCCCCAGAAGAATAGCATCAAACACTGTGTTTTGTTCTAAGCTAAATTACTTTTTGGACTTCTGTTATGGCCTTTCTCTTAGCTAACTAATGCAGAAAGGCTTTGAACTATAAAGAATTTCTTGGGAGCTACAAATATATAATTAAAATAAAGTTCAACACAGGTCGTAGCTTAGTAGAAGAGTGCAAAGGAGATCCTGAGGCATGAGGGGAGGGATGAATATATGGAAGCTGATGTCGTCTCTCTCCAGATTACCCAAGATTTTAGCTAGAGGCACATAGATAATGAATGCTTTGGTGTTAGGTAATTATATTCTAAGAAACAATTTTCTCCTACTTTCTAGGTTAAAATAAAACTTAATGAAAATGTAACGTGTGGTTCCACTGGAAGCATGTTTACTACTCTTAGCGTGGCATACACTCCATTTGATTCCTAGGTCTTATAATGTCCCTGAATTCTGTCCTATCCTCTTTTCCCTTTGTTCCTTGTAACTTTTTTATTTTTTTTATTTTTTTTTATTTTTTATTTTTGGTTTTTCGAGACAAGGTTTCTCTGTATAGCCCTTGATGTCCTGGAACTCACTTTGTAGATGAGGCTGGCCTCAAATTCAGAACTCTGCCTGCCTCTGCCTCCCAAGTGCTGGGATTAAAGGCATGTGCCACCACTGCCCGGCCCCTTGTAACTTAAAATAGTGTTACTTTAATGAATTTTATGTGCCTTTAAAAGCCAAGCCATGTGAACTCCATCACAGAAGGTCACATGTGAGAGACTAGCGACTCTCTCACATGCACTGCAGCTGACATATGTGTTCAATATATATATATATTTATGTATATATATGTATATATATATGCATATATGTATATATACATATACATATGTGTATATATACATATACATATGTGTATATATACATATACGTATGTATGTATATATGTGTGTGTGTATATATATGTATATATATATATATATAATATCACGTTTTTTAATTGATTATTTTATTTACTTACATTTCAAATGTTACCCCCTTCCCAGTTTCCTCTCCACAAATCCACTATCCATTCCCCTCCCCCTGCTTCTATAAGTGTGCTCCCCACCTGCCCACCCACTCCTGCCTCAGTGCCCTAGCATTCCTCTACCCTGGATCATCGAGCCTCCACAGGACCAAGGGGCTCCCTTCTCAGTGATGCCAGACAAGGCAATCCTCTGATTCTTATGCAGCTGGAGCCATGGGTCCCCTCATGTGTATGTTTGGTTTGTGCTTTAGTCCCTTGGTTTGGGGGAGTTGGTTAGTTGATATTGTTGCTATTATTGAGAACATAGGGTTGCAAACCCCTTCAGCTCCTTCAGTATTTGCTGTAACTTCTCCATTGGGGTCTCCGCGCTCAGTCTGATATTTGGCTGCACGCATCAGCACCTGTATTGGTTTGAATGAAGAGATACATTCAACCAGTGCCAATAGATAAAACTCACAGCACATGAAAATTCAAACTCACTGGAGCTACCATGTAAGAGGAAAAGGAATCTTCTGGATCGTCTACCGGGCTAAAGAAGGGGAAACCACATTAGAAACTCTGGCTGTTACTGATAAAGATTCCAGAGTGCTTGGGAGGAACTATATCAATAATTAAATATTTTTCCTGAAATTAAAACATATGAACACACATTTTCTATCTTTGCATGTTTTGTCTGAATATTTTCCCTAATGGGAATTTAGCATTATCCTTTTGACATAATGTGTACTTCTATAGCTGCATCTCTGATTTTTTTTATTGGCTATTTTCTTTATTTACATTTCAAATGTTATCCCCTTTCCTGGTTTCCATCCCTCCCTAATACATCTTCCCTCCCCTGCTGCTAGGAGGGTGTTTCTCCACCCACCCACCCACTCCCACCTCCCCATCTTTGATTCTCCTACTCTGGGGCATCTTTTGAGCCTTCATAGGACCAAGGACCTCTCCTTCCACTGGTGCCTGACAAGGCCATCCTCTGCTACATATGCAGCTGTAGCCATGTGTACTCCTTTGTTGATGGCTTAATCTCTGAGAGTTCTTGGGGGAGGGGGTTGGTTGGTTGGTTATTGTTGTTCTTCCCATGGGGTTGCAAACCCCTTCAACTCCTTCAGTCCATTCTCTAACTCCTCCACTGGGGACCCCACGCTCAGTCCAATGGTTGGCTGCTAACATCTCTATGTATTTGTAAGGCTCTGGAAGGGCCTCTCTGAAGACAGCTGTATCAGGCTCCTTTCAGCATGCACTTCTTGGCATCCACAATAGTGTCTGGTTTTGGTAACTGTATATGGGATGGATCCCCAGGTAGGACAGTCTCTGGGTGGCCTGTTTTTTAGTCTCTGCTCTACAATTTGTCTCCATATTTGCTCCTGATCTCCAATTTCTAGCCTGAGCAAATCTTAGGCACAACAGACCTATAAATGTAGAGAGAAAATACTGAGAGTCTGAGTATTTGTGACTTTTCTCTTTAGTCTTTTATCATCAGAAACCAGTAACAGCGTTTTTAGATATGAACTCTATTTATCAAATCTTTTATATATTATTTAAATTAGATTTTACAGAAACAGCACTCTTTTCTTTTATACTATTATGTTGGCTTTCATAAATTAGTTTACATAATCCAACTTGTAGAAGCAGATTCAGAACTAATACTCTTGATTCGTTGTTAGGAATAAGTAATAGTGATAGGAAATTGTCTAATATTCAATAGACTTAATTGTTTTCTCCACATTAACGTTTGCAGAAGAAATGAGTGGTATTAGTTATTGTGTGAGGTGAACTGACAGAGTTATTAAAAGCATGCCAGCTACTGTTTCCAAAGTTCTGAAGTGTAAGAGGGGAGGGAAATTGCGAGCATATGAGCTGAAAAAAAATCTGTAGTTAGAGGAGAATCATGAATTAAATGTTACTGTGCTCCATACATTGGAGTTAGATCAGGAAAGGGAATAAATGGCTTCTCAAGGAATTAGCATTTGCAATAAACAAGTATATAGTTTGCCATGAGGGTGAATACTGAGAAGAAAAACTAGAATTGAAAATAGAAAATGATTGTTAATTGAAGTAAGTGACTTCATGAGGACCTCTGTGATAAGGTAATCTTTGAGTGCAAGCAGGATAAAGCCACTGTGAAATCCCTGAAGTTACCTGAGAAAGACTATCCTAGTCTAGCCCAGGAAGTACTTAGTGTGGGAAAAGAAGGGTACAGTGGACAGACAGAAGTAAAGAAGGTATGGAGGAACAGACATTGGAGACGTGATTATAGAGCCTGGTAGTGAATGTGAAGGATCTTTGAGACCTCGCAGAAATGTGGGATTCATGGTAGGGATTTAAGAGTAGCAACATAATGTACTTATATCTAACTGGCCAATTCTCACTGTTGTGTGGAAGCAGGAACTAATAATATGGGGACATATATTTCTAGACCAGATGCTACAAGGCCACGATTGTGTCATCATCTACACATTTATCATAGAGGCACCTGCCTCTCACCCAGACCTTGAACCTTCTTTGAGTTCATGAGTGCTAGCTGTTGAATGTATCATCCTAAAATTGATCCCTCGCTTATTATGACCTTGGATAACAGTCACCAAGGCCTGCTTGCTTGTGCCCATGTCCACTGTAACTACAATTCTATGTGTCATCTCAAGTCTAGCACATTCCCTCTTTACATGGTCTATTAAATCTTCAATTGCCTTCCAAAGTGAAACTTTACAAAAACTTTCCGAAATTGTGTTTCATCTCCCTGTTTGAAACCTTTCTCTGGTCATTCATTATTTTACTCAAATAGAAAGATGAAATCTTCAGATGGTCCACAAAGCACTTAGTGGTTTTGTTCCTTCTTATTCACCTACTTCCTTTTCTTTTTCTTCTGTATGCAACTATTCTTTGATTAGCTATTCTTTTGTGATATAACCTAAGATATTTTCTGAGATAAGATCTTTTCTGAATTATCATGAAATAGCCAACTGTCTCTTGTCTTGTCCTTCTTTCTTATTCTTACTCTTAGAAAGTCAGCATTGCTTTTATCAAACTGCAATGATACAGGGTTCAGATCTGTATTCATTAATATTTATTTTATAGCACACAGTCTTGCCCCACCAGACCATACCTCTAAATATGTTGTTTCTATTCCATTCCCAGAATTGGCTGATAGAAGTCATATGCTATTACTCAATAGATATGGTTATTAATGAAAGAGTCATTATTTTTATTCTGAATCAGTAGTCTTTATTGATAAAATTTGTCTCCTCTGTGTCCAAGAATTCACAATTATGTTCAGTAGCAGCACTCTTTTATTCTTTAAAGGTTTTGGTGTGAGTGATTTAATATAAAATATTGTCCTGAATTCAATATTAGCATGTGCAGGGTAAAATAATGCATGGGTAAAATTGAGGGTCACACACCATATTTTTATCTTTCTCATTGGGACACTAGAGGAGGAAGGGAAGCAGATAAGCTTTATAAGCTTCTTATAAAATGGTACCTACTCATGAATTTCTGTATTGCTTTAAATTGATGTCCATTATTTATTGTTTAATATTGTCATCTTTCTCATTTTTATTGTTTTGATTTTTCTGCTTTATTTCATTGGGTTTGCCATTACATAACACATATGAGTATTACCCGTGCCTGTGTGTGTGTGGTGTGTGTGCTTTTGTGTATGTACTATGCCATTGCATCTGTATACCTGTGTGTTGCATATGTATTTTTTTCAAGAAATACAGTCTGTGATTGTGCCAGCTTTCGTGCCCTTCACTTTGTTAGCTATTCATTAGAATCACTTATGAATCTCTGAATGCAGAGTGAGGCCTGGGACTGAATAGGAGCAGTGTGATTAATGAATGAAGACTTTTTGTATGATCTAGGATTTTTATTTTTCCTTATATTTATTATGTGAGCTAAGCTTTAGAGTTGAGAGAGATTTGGAGTGGCTTATGAAATATTCATTATAATATGATATGAAGCAAATTATGGAGATATTTGTGGAAGGAGAGAATTTGGTAGCTAGGTAGGAGCAGTTTAGGTATTTGAGAACATAAAAATAGGAAATAGTTCCTAGGACCGCCCTACTGCAGAAAATCAGCATTTTTGTCTTCAGTAGTCTTTGGTAGATCTCCACTCTTTATATCTTTTTAAACATGTTTAATTTTAAATGTTGTGCAATTTCACATGTGATACTCATAGAACTTGAAAGTAGAATTAAATTCTATAA
>JADRCC010573965.1:0-10301 GCA_019843855.1 Hylomyscus alleni | reverse complement strand
CTAACCCTAACCCTAACCCTAACCCTAACCCTAACCCTAACCCTAACCCTAACCCTAACCCTAACCCTAACCCTAACCCTAACCCTAACCTGTGGGAATCTGATTGAATTTGATGTGGTGCAACCTGAACTCCAGGTGTTAATTTGGGGGGGGGGGGAGTGCGCGTGTGTGTTGTTTGTTTTGATGTTTCTCACATGATTCTAACTCGTAGCCAGGTTTGGAAGATGCTCTGTCTCAAGTCAAGATGATCCCTTCGAACGTGTGCTTCAGAAATCTACCGGCCAGATAAGCAGGTGTCTTCAGAACTGCTTGACTGGCGTTTGGGCCAAGAGAGTATCCAAGAGGTGACAAGAGTCCTCGGTGGCTTCTGGAAGCTACTTGCCTATGCAGAATCACATGAACAATCGTTTCAAATACACTCAAAGAAGTTGTTCCTTGCCGAGCACGCCTGTGTCAATGCCATTCACACGGTCCTTCTGGTGTTTTCCTCAGAAGTTTCCTGTACAGTCTTAGACGTGTAGGTCCTCATTCTCATTGAGGGAGGGTTTGTGTGGCAGCCACTTATTAAGTCTTTCATGGAGTTTGAGGGGAGAATGAGAAATTAAGAGAAAGAATTGGATAGGCGAAGGGATAATTTCACTCTCATCTGCCTAGGCTACTGAGCTACCACCGCTTGTCCAGGGGGTCCTTCATCACTTAAGCTGAGAACTGAAACATACTACTTTAACACATTTTAAACAATGGGAATGACAACTGTGCTACTCAAAATATTGTAGGGGGAGGTGTGCTGTTAGGCGAGTAGGTGAGTGTGTGGGAGGGGGGTATGTAAAGGCAGAAGCCAGAGTAGAACATGGTGTTCTTTTCTGTCAACCTCCACCTTATTACTCTGAGATGGAGTTTCTTTCTAAACTAGAAGCTTGCCATTTGGGCTAGGATGGATGGCCAGTGGGATCTTGGAATCCTCCTGTCTCTGTTTTCCAATGTTGGACTGTCTTAGTTAGGGTTTCCATTGCTGTGTAGAGATACCATGACCAAGGCAACTCCTATAAAGGACAACAGTTAATTGGGGCTGGCTCAGAGGTTCAGAGATTCAATCCATTATCATCAAGTTAGGAGCATGGCAGCGCCCGGGGAAGGCATGGCTCAGGAGGAGCTGAGAGTTCAACATCTTGATCTGAAAGCTGCTAGGAGAAGCCTGGCTCTCACGTGGTTAGAAGGAGGGTTAGGAGGAGGGCCCACCCCCACAGCGACACACTTCCTCCAACAAGGCCACACCTCCTAATAGTGCCACTCCCTGGACTGAGAATATTCAAGCCACCACATGGACATCCACAGGCATGCCTGGCTTTTAAAATGTGGATGTTGGGGATTCGCTAAGGTCTTTATGACTGCAAGCACTCTTATACTGGGAGCCATCTACCCAGCCTCTCTGAGTCTTGCTCTGTAGTGTAAAGATGACCTTGACAACATGCACCACCCCCTTTTATCATTGTGTCACTGTTGATCACTGTTATCAGGACTGAATGATCAATTCCTTCCTTTTCACTGGAAGAACTGAAAGGTTTCACCTGGAGCTGAAAGCTGATTCTACGGCTCCTGAGAGTCTACTCCTTACGAACGTAAAGAATCTGGACACGTAAACTTGCTTCGACTTCTCTACCTATAAAATGACCATTCTAATTTATCTTGTACCGTTATTAGGCAAAGTGATTAATAGGTAAGAGAATTACAGTCATTCCTGGGAGTTAATAATATTTGTTTTAAAGTTTCTTAAACTATATAAAACTCGCAACCACATGGATTACCTGTCTTCTTGTAGTTTCTAGGTCAAATCCAGGAAGCAGGTCAGCCTTTGAATCACGGTACTTGCCATGCGCATGCTCTACGTTGTACGTCGCTGTGGAGAGGTGGAGACACTATCTCTTGGCTTCTCTAACAAGTCTGGGAAACCAGCTGACAGTTCCTGAGGTTCTCGTTATACCACCTCCAGTGTATATGTATATTCATATACACTGCTAATTATATGCTGCGCGAACACTTTACACCAAGTCCTGGATACTCCCTCATCTCTCTGCCCCTACATGGTCTTAGCCATTACGATTCCTTTATTCCCTCCTCTTCCTTCTACTTGCTCCTCGTACCCAATCAAGATTTTCATCTAATCATTTGCTCTGTCCACTTGAGTCTGTCATTCCTACAACTCAGTTACTTCCAGCTAAAGGTAAGAGGCTAGATCTTCAGAGCAGAGGATGCTGTCACCATGGTTTCCCCATAGGGTCCCTAAATGACAAAGAACCTGTCATTTAGGAACTTTAAGTCCTTCTTAGCTAATGTCTGTTCTATTTTATATTAAGCTAAACCCTCTTCTTTCTCATTTATTTTTCTGACTTGTTGTGGGATATATCTTTTTTTTTTTTTCTTCAGCTTTCACTGGAGGTATTCTATCACAAAATTCTAAGTAAGAGTTAAGAGTTTATTGAGCACCTACTATGTGCCACTGTGTTGTTATATTAATTCAGTATATCCCAGGACTCTTAAAAAAATACACATCATGTTGTCATTCTAATTAAAGTCAAAGCCATCAAGGATGAGAAAGACACTGATGATTCTTCTATTTTTAAAAATTATTTCTTTTACTTTTTAATACTTTTAAAATGATTTAGATCATTTCCCCTCCCAAACCCTCCCATCAACCCCTCCTTGCTCTTTCAAATTCAAATTGTCTCTTTGCCCCTAAATTGTTGTGCTGGGAAAATAGACATGTCTATATTCCCATATATTCCTAAGAATAACCTACTCAGTCTGAGAAAGTTTGCTCATCAGGACTGACCATCTGTTGGTGTATCCGATTGGTGTGCTCTTCCTCCAGAAACACTATCTCTCCTGCTCTCAGCATTCCTTCATGCCCGCTATGCAACGTTGACACCCTTGGGCTTTGTCTCGTCTACTTTAACATGTCTACTGTGGATGTCCTTGTCCGGCTTACTGATCCAGTTTCACGGTGCTGAAATTAAAGTGCTCTACCACTAGTCTACATCCCAGCCCAGCCCAAGGACCAGAAGAGACTTCTTATTCCGTGTAATGCCCTTTCTCAAGAAGTTAAAAGGATTATACTCCCTAAGGGAGCGGAGAGGTGGCTCAGTGGTTAAGAGCACTGGCTGTTCTCCCAAAGGACTGGGCTTTGATTCTCAGAGCCCACATGACAGCAGCTCTTAACTGCCTGTAACTCCAGTCCCAATAGATCTATTGTTCTCCTCTGGCCTCTATAGACATCAGGAAAATGCATAGGCATACATAAATACACTTACTTTTAAATTTAAAAAAAAGAAGAACACATTCATTTTGGGTTAGAGAGATGGCTCAGCGGCTAAGAGCACTGGCTGCTCTTCCAGAGGACCTCTGTTTAATCCCTAGGGCCTACATGGCAGCTCACAGCTCTCTAAGACTCCAAAGCCCACCCCCCTTTTTTGCCTCTGCTGGGCACTAAGCATGAACATGGTACACAGATTTAGGCAAAATACATACACAAAAATAAATTTAAAATGCTTTCAAAGAATTATATGTCCCCAAATTAAATGATTTTTAAATTATATTAAAGTATAATTAAAGACTGCCTTAACCATATTTTGTATTTTTAAAAAGTGAAGTATTTATTGTGTTCCCCTTTCAAGCATAGATGTATAAAATTCAGGGGATTTAGAGGGCATACCTCACCTGACACAGTGGTTACAAACCCATGAGCAAAATCCATTTCTCTTATTTGCATATACTGCACCAGGTCTGGTTACAAGCTACTTTATGTTGTAGTTTTCTTAGTATAAAATTAGAGACTGGTATGCAGTAGATATTATCAAATGTCCCGTGAATAAATGAATAAACAAATGAATGAATGAAAAACTAAAGGCGATCTTTAATCTTTGTTTGTCTGTGCACCGATGCCTAATCTTGGTGGATTACAGAGAATACTCCGTGTCTTCCTGATACATTACTATTCTCCAATTCACAAGCAGCAAGCTTTCCCTAGATATTCATTTACAGGGCATTTCCTACAGACAATTTTTAAATTTGAGTATTTTTGACTTTTATTAAAAAAAAAGAAAATGAAAAGTCCTTGAAAGGATCATGACTTACAGAGTTTTGAAAGTGAGGCGTCTGAAATTCTGCATCTGGTTTCTCTGACTCCTAAAGGTGAGGGTCATACTTGCTGAGCCCTCCTGCCTCCACACAGAGCTGACAGTGAAGGCTGTGGGGTTATGTTTTTACCCATCCTTCCCAGATGACATTTGCATTTTTAAAAGGTCCTTCCACCCTTCACTGACAGTTCTCCAGAGTGCAGTCCCTCGGCCTCTGGGGCCCAGGGAACCTTTCAGAAGGTCTACAAAGTTGAAACTATTTTCCTAATAATTCTCAGACGTTATTTGCCCTTTCTCTGCAAGTTAACGTTTGCATTGATGGTGTAGCAGTGACTCTAGCTGCCAGCACTTCTGAATTAATCCAGGTGCTGGTCCTCCACTGTTACTGCAAGCTTCATGACCATACTCAAGTAGGGGTTGGGGCTTATTTCTTTAACATTTATGAGGAAGCAATAAGTAGTGTGACTTTTGTTCAATCTAGACCCTTGAGGACAAATACGTTGAAAACATTTTCCGCGACAAAATGGGACACACACATAAAGCATCTTGCATTCTTAAGGAAAGGTGCTTGTGTAACAATTTTAGCTATGAGTTGAACTAGTCACTCATAGTCACAAGAAACAATATTTTTTTTCCTTGAAGAAATGACTGACAGGCACACTGGCTGTTAAGTCCTGGCAGACACTTTCGTTAAAAAAAAAAGAGAGAGAGAAAGCGAACAAAGCAAGCCTGTCACTTCAAGGAAAACAAGTGACAGGACTTGATGTCAATGACAAAATTTGAGTGTTGGAGCAAAAATTAGAATTTTGAAAAATTTGTATCTGCTACTGTGAGCTTGACATTTCCTCAATACTTCAAGATTCTTTTGATCAGATTGGGGGTAATATTAATGAATGTGATTTTTTTAAAAAAAATATTGTAAAATGGGATATATAAACATTAAGGAGATCTACATAATTTTTAAAAAGTCAATATTTTCCAAATGATCAGCTGTAGTGTTAGAAAATGGTGCCTGGAAGACCCATTGGAAGCTCATGTCAGATCTATGGATTTCAAGAAGGGAGTGTATGAAAAGTTTGCAGATAGGGCGGTGGTGGCATACACCTATAATCCCAGCCAGCACTTGGGAGGCAGAAACAGGCCGATTTCTGAGTTCGAGATCAGCCTGGTCTACAGAGTGAATTCCGGGACAGCCAGGGCTACACAGAGAAACCCTGTCTCAGAAAAAAAGAAAAGAAAAGAAAAGAAAAGTTTGTAGATATGTGTATGAGTTCTGTAGTACAACTAATATGTTTTGATTTAATAATAATACTAATTAATAACAAAAGGTCTCTGCATTTATCTAAGGAGGCTATAAAATACCCTTCCCTTCCCCATGATTTTCACTCAAATAACATACCATAGGAGACTGAAAACAGAGACAGATAGAACCTTCTCCTCCTTCTCCTCTTCTTCTTCTTCCTCCTCCTTCTCCTCCTCCTCTGCCTCCTCCTCTTCCTCTTCCTCTTCCTCTTGCTCCTCCTCCTCCTCTTCCTCTTCTTCCTCCTCCTCCTCTTCCTCTTCTTCCTCCTCCTCTTCCTCTTCTTCCTCCTCCTCCTCTTCCTCTTCTTCCTCCTCCTCTTCCTCTTCTTCCTCCTCCTCCTCCTCTTCTTCCTCCTCCTCCTCTTCCTCTTCCTCCTCCTCCTCCTCTTCCTCTTTCTCCTCTTCCTCCTCCTCTTCCTCTTCTTCCTCTTCCTCCTCCTCTTCCTGTTTATCTCCTTTTATTTTTCTGGATATAAAACAGGAGCCTAGCTTAAAGCCAGGGAAGAAAGGAGAGATGATAATATAAAGAAATAGGTAAGAGGATGAGCCTCAGAAGGTGGACGATGACATTTGAGCCTTTACATATCATCTATAAAAAGTTGGAAGAGTCACCTCAGCTTCAGAGGAGTCAGATCCCACCTTGTCCGTGGGGTTCTGTTCACACATGTGTCCAGAATGGAAGAGGCAGCCACTCTACTGTGCATGCTGGGCCACCTTCTTCCTTTGCTTAGCAACGAGTGCTGCAAGGTGCCTCGGGCAGAGATTTGCTTATGTGAATTAAAGTCAGGATGCCCAGCAGCTCCTTCTGCCTTCTCTTAAGACAGACATCAAAGGGATTTCTTTTTTTTTTTTTTTTTTAGAAATATCCAACAGTACAAAGTATTTTTGTTTTGTAAACTATTTGTATTTTTTCAGAAAAATCTGTTTATACATAATTATTGATTATTCTTAAAGAAATTAATAATTACTAATTTTACATTTTTCTCAGTTTTAATCTCAGAAGTGGTGACTACTTAGGGAGAATGCCAGGTCCAGCCTGGCTGTGTAAGGGGAGGTATGCCCTCACAGCATTGCCAGACCATTGATCCCACCAAATCCCCATGTATGCTGATGACGGCTGTTGGACTGAAGCTGATCTGCTGTCTCTTCTATTTTTACTTTCAATCTTTCTTTCTGGGGAATATACCCCTCCCCATTACACAGAGCTAATCACGCCATAACAAATGAAACAGACATAGTTTTTCAGGAATTAGGAATGGAGACGATCGTGAGGCTGTGGAGGACGAGGAACAGGCCTTCTGCTTGGCTTTTAGGGACATGGGAAAGGATCTAGACACCATAACCACAAGGGCCATGAAAGCCTATATGATCCTTTGTAGAAATGCTCATTGTGAGATTTGGCCTTGAACTTGGAATCATGAGGAGGCACGTGTACCCTCCAGTTCAATGACTGCTGCATTAATTAAACAGGGTGAAGTTGGGAGCATCAAGGATAGCGAGTTAAAATGATCTCAAGAAGAAAAGGTATGGGCTGGAGAGATGGCTCAGTGGTTAAGAGCACTGACTTCTCTTCCAGAGGTCCTGAGTTCATATTCCCAGCAACCCCATGGTGTCTCACAACCATTTGTAATGGGATCTGATGCCCTCTTCTGGTGTGTCTGAACAGTGCAATGGTGAACTCATATACATTAAGTAAATAAATAAATCTTTTTTTAAAAAAAAAAAAACAGTTTAAAAAGAGAAGAGGAAGAAAAGGCATGGATAGGAAAAGAAGGAATCGATAGAAAATAAGCAAATGAGAGATGTGTTTATCCTATAGGAGAAAGGCTTAGATAGGATCTGGAAACAAAGCATATTAGAAGAAGAGTACCTGAGGCCGTGGAGTTGCTAGGGCAGGAAGCAAAGAGAAGAGGATTAAGAGATGGCATACAGTATTTCGTTCTCCTAGCTATCTGATGGATCGGAGATGGCAATGACTAAAGAGAGCTAGGCAACATTAGAGAGAGCTAGCTGCCTTATACAGATGAATTTGAAAACTTTATAAGAAATCATTTGAATCTTAGTAGTCTTTCACCTTTCTGTTCTTACATGAAGATATTCTACTGCCTGCTCTACTAGGAAACCACAAAAAACTGTGCCCCGCTATCCGTGAAGAGCAGGCTGCGTAAAGACTCTAAGGAACTGCGCTTGTGCTTTGTGTCTAGATTCTAAGGAAGCAGGGGTTGGGATTAATGATCCAGGACTCATAGGATTTATGTAAATTTAAGGATTTATCAAAAAAAATACATTAACAGTATTCAAAGTCTTGATGATGTAGCTTTAGTAAATAAAAGACTCGGTTCAGGCTCTCTGGCTGGGAGAAGGCAAAAGAATGAGGAGGGAGAAGGAAGAAAGGAAAGGCAGGAAGGTTGATGGGAATCCCGGGGAAAGACTGAGCGCTTAGCCTGGCAGCTGGCATCCGCTACTGATCCTGAGTCATTATTGAATTAGTGTTGCTCCCATTCCCACCTTTCTCAGGACACTCCTCACGCTGAGGCTGGACCTCGCTGAGAACTCACATATACCAGGGTGCTTTAGGAACTCAATTATCTTTAAAAGCATGAAGAGACTTTCATAACAAAATTATGGGTTGCTGCTATAATAAAAAAAAGAAAAGTGACTGGTATTGCCCACCAGTCCATAGGGGGCTGGGCAAGCAAACTTTTTATGCTACTTGTCAAAAACCGAACAGGCACTGAGAACCCAGCCCCAGACAAATGCATCAGACTCTAGCTCTGTATTCTCCCTGTACCGCTCTTTTCACTACAGCATTAATCCCAAACTCAGGCACGAGTGCAGTGAATCAGGCATCTGATTCAGGTTCTTTCATGACTCGTGACCTTCAGCCTACAGGACTGGGCAAAGGCAGAGATCTTTATACAACTCTATAGTTAGTTCTGGCTCCCAATTTGAGTCCCAGGCCAACAGAACCTCTTGGCAGGGACTAGGGGACACACAGAAAATATGTGTCCAATTAACCACCTTACCAGGGACTTGGGATAGCCCTTTGGGCAGGAAGGGAGAGGCTTGGGAGGCAGAGAAGCATAAACATCTTCACCCAAATCAAGACTGAGGTCAGCGGTCCGGCCTTTTCTTGTGGCTGCAGTTCCTGTGGCTACTGCCTACCGCTTCCCCTACTTCATCTCCCTGTCCCCTGAAGGTGCCTCCTGCCCTGTCCTTCCCACACCAGCAGCCAGCCCAGTGTGTGGATTTGTGGGTTGGGCACTAATTACTGGCTATGCTGGGCAACTCGCCCTTTCTAATTCAGCTTTGACACAAATAGCTAGAAAGCTTGATTGAAGAGCTAGAGTTCCCTCAGCAGTGCCCTAAATGGGTTCCCTTCTAGAAACTGGACTTTTGTTTTCCGTAGCTGTTCCCAGTCTTCTAGTAGATGTTTAGCAGGCCCTTTGAACAATGAATTCCAGAGCCACAAAATCTTGGAAGTTCTAAGCATCTCAATCTATAGGTTCTCCATTAGTCACCACTTAATGAGCCATAACTGATTGTTAGTAGAAAAAAAAATCTTTCTATTTCTCTGAAAGAGGTGGCATAACACAGTGGTCAAGCCACACCGTCCTCGGTTTTAATATTCTATTACACATAGGACCTCAAACAGATAGCTTTTTCTCTCTCTTAGTTTCCTTGCCTAAACTTGTCACAAGTCACTATTCCACGGAGAGATGGGGTGGCTTTGATGTGGAGTACTGTCCATGTCTCAGCTGATTTAGGGCTGACGAAGCCTGACCCTACATGGAGTCTCCTATGGCCTTTGAGGAAATCTGGTGGCATGTCACTATTGTAAATTAGGTAGTGCCAACAGAGTAGGTTGGGGATGAGCATCTTTGAGCAAACTTACTTGTTGGAGCTTGGGCAAGTTATTTTAATTTCCTTAAGTTTCTAGCTTTTTTTTTTCTTCTGTCTCTACGTGAGAGTGAGCAATGGTTCTGGCTTAAAGGACAACGGTAAGGAAGTACATAAGAGACACAAAGGCTGGGCCCTGTGTCTGAGCAGGGCACATTGTAGCCTTCATTGGCTGCCCTTTGAAAATGTCCTTTCTACTTTTTAGATCTATATAAAGTCAGATCTTCCCTCCAGGTAGCTCCTTAGTTGGGATGCTTGCCGCAGTCTTTCCCTTCACTGCTGTGGACTTAGCCAGCACATTCAAGGCAATTCTCAGGTACGCTTTCCAACACCATCAGCCCTGTTGAGAAGGCTCCCTTGGTGGTCTCCAGTCTTTCAATGTTCCTTTCAAAATGTGGCCAGTCAGATTTAAATTTGCAAATTGACCATATGCAAACTGATTAGCTCAAAGAACTTGAAGACCATCGTCTTCATCCTTTGTGACACTAAGCTTCTTTGAATGCAGCAACATACCAAGTGGCAGGCAGGCCATATTGTAGATCATAGCATGTAATAACCACCTCCAACACTGATGACACCTACACACTTTCTTAAACATGGCTCCACACTCAAGAAATAGGATGCTTTTAATCCTACACATAAGACTATATCTCTGATTTTTTTTCCACATAATGGAAAATGACAAATAAGACTTGCATATATTTTAAATATACAGTGTGATATCTTGAGATGATTGCTTCTGCAGAGCTCATGAACACATCCATCCCTCACACCTTTACCTTCATGTGTGCTAAGAAATGGTCTGCATTCCCTTAGCAAAGAATGTGCACATATGTATACCTTATAGATAAGCCCTGAAAAAAATCATTTCCATTCTTTTGACCCACTTTCTTGTCTAGCCCCTTAAAAATAAGCCTGAATTTTGATACTCCACGTGTCAAGAACCTATTACTATTACTATTGCTA